>JAFVLL020003413.1:7500-15510 GCA_021397915.2 Tor tambroides | reverse complement strand
GAGATCCGAGAAAAGTACAAAAATAGGGAGCAAATAGGGAGCAAAGCGCAGAGCAATAAGCAAGAGCGTCCGAACAGTAGCGAAGCCGGAAGAGAAAAAAAAGAGATCAGTGTTCCTAGATCAGTGTTCCTATTAATATAAAACGGGGACACTATTACCACTAGCATTTATGCCACGGCTAGATCAGTGTTCCTGGAGGCAGAGAAACACGAGTTTTGATCTCAATGTTCGTCCAGGAATGGTGTCGAGAAACACTGAAATAGATAGTTAAAATTGATATATTCCCTCGGGTTTTTATTCCTTTTTCAAAATATTCCCCAGATTAATGCAAAATTGCACATCATTAAAATAAAATAATATACTGTATAAAAGAATGTCATAGATATTAAATAATTAAAGAATATTATATTCTGCTTGAATAATGACTAATTGGAAAATTACTAAAAATGACTAAATGGAAAACAATTAATTATACTTTGGAAAAACTTTAAAGAAACAGACCATTCTGCATACAGAATGATGGAAATGTATAAAAAAAATAAATAAAAAAAGAATAATAATAATAATAAAATAATTAAAGAAAATACATGAGGTGAAATGAAGCTAAAAACTGCAGGAAAAAAGCATGTTTTTTTTTTTTGTTTTGTTTTTTTTGTTTTTTAAATTGGCGAAAAATATTGACTAAATCCTAGGCCATGATCTATTACAAAAGGTCTTTTTATTTTTGCAATAAATAAGAGTACTTAAATTCAATATAAAATGCATGATATACTGTTAACTGGCATACAGTATATATTATATCTAAATCTGGTCTGGAGGTGATTCTTCATTGATGTTTGGATGCATGTAGTTCATCATCACACTAACAAATGAAGACCTGATGTTTCACACAGTGTCCAAGACTTTCAACAATATTTGAATATTTATATTTTCTTTCTTGCTCTTTTCTGATCTCGGTTTAGTTTGTTTAGTCTGTTGAATCATGAAGTGGAAATATCCTTCACACAGAAGTGACTGTTCTCCAGAATACTAACGCTGTTTCTGTTTGGGGTCAGTTTGACTCAGTGTGGAAAAGTCCAGTAAGACGAATCAGAGTAGGCAGCTGTCAGGAGTGAATGTGTGTAATGTGCACAATAATCACTCTCCGACACCTCAAAGAGCAGCTGAACTTCTGATGACGTCTCGCTGGGTCACAGAATATGAACTATCAGCCTGATACGTCAGCGTTAAGAGCCTTGAGATCTCAGAGCCTGAACAGAACATGAGGGTTAATTAGTTAAAAACCACACTGTAGTAACTCTCCGTGCTGAAAGGCCTTGATGAAGCGTGTTGTTCCAGATGTGCGTTAGTGAAATCACAGCTCTGTCTTATCTGATCATCAGCACTTCTCTCTCTGTCCAGATCTCAGCCCAGCCTCCATACGCCTTACAGCATGTAAATGTTTACATTGTACCTCCACAACATCTCCATAAAAAGGATGGGATTCTGGTAATGAAGGGAACGTCTGTGGTTCTTTAGTGATGGAAGGACTGTTAGTTTTGGCTGGTTCATTGGGTCGGGATACAGGACTGTGAATCAGTGTGTGATAAAGACAGCGCAGGAATTCACATGCTCTTTAAACTGACTGCATGACCTGACACAGTCTCCAGTTACTGTGGTAAAGCTGACTGTAGCTGAGTTTCCATCCAAAGTTGTGAATTTAACTTGTGCGCAAAATTGGAATATCGCATAAAACATTTGCGAGTAAGCACTGTTCCCATCCAGCGAGTCAAAGAGAACAAAATCATCACTTCCTGATAAACTGACACTAAATATGTGACCCTGGACCACCTCAATTTTGGAGATTGAGATTTATACATCATCTGAATAAATCATCTTTCCATTGATGTATGGTTTGTTAGGATAGGACAATATTTGGCTGAGATACAACTATTTGAAAATCTGAATCTGAGGGTGCAAAAAAATCTAAATATTGAGAAAATCACCTTTAAAGTTGTCCAAATGAAGTTCTTAGCAATGCATATTACTAATCAAAAATTAAGTTTTGATATATTTACAATAGGAAATGTACAAAATATCTTCATAGAACATGAACTTTACTTAATTTTGGCATAAAAGAGAAATTAGTATTTTGACCCATACAATGTATTGCTGGCTATTGCTACAAATATACCCCAGCGACTTAAGACTGCTTTTGTGCTCCAGGGGCATATATCACTAAGAAAAGTAGGAGAAGCCACTGAATATAATAATTTTCATATATAATAAGTTACTTGCGCCTCAGAGCAAGCAGACGAAACACAGTAAATGCAGTCATTGCTTTCGGGGGTGGATTTCTGCTGTTTGGGAACGCAGCCGTTTGAGACAATTATACAGAAATACTTTGATGACAGACTTTACTCAGGGATTTCAGAACGGCCATAACATTTCAGATGCTGTGAATGAGATCAGTCCGCTGGTTAGTCAGGATTTGCCGTCCGATAGCGCAAAATCACGACTTTTTTGATGCACATTGAGGAATGTATTCTGCAAATGCGTTTCCATCTCGCATTATACGCATTAACCCTTTTTTGCAAGTCAAAAAACACCTCAAGCAAGCGTAAAAACTTTTTTTGCGAATTAAGGCATTTTTATTCGAAATTCAGCGTTACCATCACTCAAAATGCGCATAAAAGCAGGGTGATGGAAACATAAGTAGTGAGAAGGTTTAGGGGTAAATCAGCTGCTTACACACACAGTTCAGTTCAGAGAAGCAGCTTTTATGAGCTGATCATTCACAGCCGTGTTTACATGAGCACAGCCGAGCTGAACAGCTCAAAAAATGCTTTTCCTTAGTAGTTTCGTCTTGTTCAATACAAATAAAACAACCTTAAATCAAAATACTTTTACTATAGAAGCAAGACTTAATATCTGAAATCAAAATTAAGGAAAAAAGTTTATACTTAAAAAAAAAAATATATATATATATATATATATATATATATATATGGATTTCCAAAAATGGATTATTTTTCTATTTGAAACCTAAAGTAATAAAAAAGTTTAAAAAAAAATTATAGCTGAGAATTCTGAAGTCTGAATTGTGAGATTTAAAATGTTGCGATTACCTTTTTAATTTTTAATCTCATGGCAGTAACAAGCATCCATATTTTTCTAACTCTATTGACTGATATTATATATAAACTCACTACATTTAAAAAAAAAAAAAAAAAAATTCAGAAGATGAGAGTTCTTTTGATTCTCAAAGAAATGTATTTTGATGTTTAGATATTTGTACTGGAAAACAAAACAAGAGTACTGAGGAAGAACACCTTTTTTTGCAGTGTAACATTACCTAATGTTAACCTGTCAGCGGTTGCTAACATTTGTTCTGTCATAAAATCAACACCTTTTCTTCATTGCTGACCACAGGATTGACTTCATCACATTCACTGCTGATTTTAAATGTGCTCGTCACCCCAAAACTTTTAGTGTGTATTTTCCTCAGAAAAACGAATGTCTTCTGTGCCGTTTGCAGGTTTGGTCCCGGTCTGGTCATCTACTGGTACGGGTTCGTCTCTGAGCTGGACTGCCAGCGGGACCGAGGGATCCTGCTGAGAGACGGCTTCCCCTCGGACATCGTAACCCTGTGTCAGGGGCCGCGGAGCCGAGTCTGACCCGTCACGGGGCCGTTTGCTGGTGTGGATGTGAATCCGGAAGCAATTTAGCTTTCCTGCAGCGTGAGACTCCTGGCAAACATCTGCGTGAACTCCGGCTGAACTCCAGCGGCTCGAGAGCCTCAGATCCTGCTGAGAGACGGGTGACACACGTCACTCTCATCTGCCCTCGGAGCTCAGAGACAGCGATGCATGCTGGTTTGCCATTGTTTGTGTTTGATAATAAAGTGTAATAAAGTTGAGTTCTTCATATATTCTGTGTGGAGTGTCTGTGTATCTTTTGAAGCTTTCTTAAAGTCGAGTCCAGAGTGACGCTTTCCAAAACTTCCTCTTCCTCTCTTAAGAGCCGAGGAGAGATAGCAGAGATCTCAAGAGCGTCCTGTCTGTGCACTATTAACCCTGCGACGCCTGACGTATGACATACAGTCCGAAAACAATGATATGGAACAGTTTATACAACCAAAAAAAGTTTGTATGTGTGTTTTATGTTTTGCATCATATTTGATGCATCAGGCTTTTATGGCTCATATAGTCTGATATAGTGAGAAAAGGAGAAGAAACAGCTCAATTTTATTTAGCGACTCAAACTGAACAAATATGCAATTTAGTAAAGAAAGTTCTGCTGCTTGTGATGTAAATCAATGAGATCCTTATAACAGTACAGCAGATACTGGCATAAAATGATGTAAATATCAGCGGTCGCTCTATATCTCCAATAATATGTCTCAGTAAGATGAGACTGAAATGATCCAAACATATAATGCTGATTGAGAGATGAAGAAATAAAGGCTCCTCAGAAGATGTGAGATGAAGATCATTCCTCCGCCGAGGAACAGTGAAAGTAAAGCTTCTGGAAACAAACGCTCCTCAAAAGATCCTGATGATCAGATTTGAGACTAAAAAATGATTGATGGAGAATCAAGTAAAGCTGAGCTGCTTCAGTCCAGTAAGAGTTCATCTGGAAATATGACTGCAGTTATTCTGACGCTTACTTGATCAAAATCAGTCAAGATTTGACAGAAGACGTGAATCTGAAGCTGAGCGCTTGTACAATCACACTAAAAGAGCTTTTACTGGATAAAAAAATCAGAGACAGAAAGCATGGAGAAGACTGAGTGTGAAGCAGGTTTAACAGCAAAGACTGATCATGTTGATCATTTGGAGGTATGTACGTATCAAATCTGATACAGTAGGTTTTATAGGGTTAATGAGATCCTGACCGCAGTGACCCGTCTCTCTCTCTCTCTTGCTGTACAGATGTCTCTGCTGTGAAATCACAGTAAAATGTTGCATGATTTGTGACTCTTAAACATCTGACCCTAGAAACGGGTCTCACCCGGGCCCCGTTAACGACCGGCTCCTAATGGAGTACAGAAAGAAGTAAAACCACGGTAAACAGGCGAGTCAGTTCCTCTGGAGAGCTTCCTGTCATTGTGTTCATGATGCTTCAGTGCATGTGAGTTACTCTGCTCTGAGCGTCCTGATGATTCCAGCTGCTTCATCAGCGGCGGCTGCTGCTTTTAGATTGGGTGATCGCTGTGATTTTAGCACTGGTGATCTTGAAGTTCGATGGGTTTGATGTCACAAGCTCTCAGAAAACAAGGTACAAAAACCGTCACTGGGGCGGGACCCTACTGACATGTACCTTTAAGGTACAAAAAATGCACCTTTTAGGAGGGAATAAGGTACAAAGGTGTGCTTTTTGAAAGGGTCCCGTCCCAGGGGTAAGTTTTGTATCTAAGAACATTTTCATGAAGATGAAAATCCAGATGCATGAATATATATTTTAATGAAAGCTGTGAGATTTTTGGTTCTGCATTCAGAGTTCATAACTAAGACTTAAAAAAATAACTAAAATCAGTACTTTTATTCATCAAGGATGCATTAAACTGATCAAAAGGGACAGTACAGACATTTATAATGTTACAAAAGATTTCTAATTCAAACAAATGCTGTTCTTTTGAATTTTCTATTCATCTGTGAATCCTGAAAAATAAAATGTCACAATAAAATAAAATAAAAATCACAGTTTTCACAAAAATATTGTGCAGCACAACTGTTTTCAACATTGCTAATAATCAGAAATGTTTCTTGAGCAGCAAATCAGCATATTAGACTGATTTCTGAAGATCATGTGACACTGAAGACTGCAGTAATGATGCTGAAAATACAGCTGCAGATCACAGAAATAAATTACAGTTTAACACATATTCACACAGAAAACAGCTGTTTTACATTACAATAACAGTTCAAATTTTTACTGTATTTTTAATCAAATGAATGCAGCCTCGGTGAGCAGAAGAGACTTCATTCAAAACTCAGTGGATTTCATGCATTAAGCAAATATATGACTCTGGAGCACAAAAGCAGTCTTAAGTTGCTGGGGTATATTTGTAGCAATAGCCAACAATACATTGTATGGGTCAAAATTATCCATTTTTCTTTCATGACAAAAATCATTAGGATATTAAGATCATGTTCCATGAAGATATTTTGTAAATTTCCTGTTGTAAATATATCAAAACTTCATTTTTGATTAGTAATATGCATTGCTAAGAACTTCATTTGAACAACTTTAAAGGTGATTTTCTCAATATTTAGATTTTTTTGCACCCTCAGATTCCAGATTTTCAAATATTGTTCTATCCTAACAAACCATACACCAATGGAAAGATTATTTATTTATGATGTATTTCAAAATTTTAAAATTCAGTTTCAAAAATGGACCCTTATGACTGGTTTTGTGACCCAGGGTCACATACGGCTGAATGAGGGTGAGTAAATGCTGACCTTAAAACCTTCAATACAGGAGATCTCAAACTCCCCCAGATCAAGAATCGTGATGTTTTTGTGAAGCGCTGGTTTGACGAGCGTCTCCAGCAGATCCCACAGAAGGTCTGAGAGCGGCTGGAAGCAGATCTGCAGTGATTCACAGCTGTTTCTGCTCCGTCATTAACATATTCATCTCTCGGCAGCACAGCAGGTGTGTTATGATGTGCTGCTTCACTCACACACACTTCACACACACACTTCACACACACACACACACACACACACACACATTCTCTGCTGGCAATTAACCCTGGCTTTTCTGATCGTCTTTCCGTCGCAGCTGAGATCTCCACTGTTTAATCCAGCTCCATCAGAGCCTCAAACTCTTACCAAACACAAGAAATATTAGTCCTGTTTAAATGAAATAGATCAAACATAATATGAATGATTTATTTGAATGACACTTTGGGACTAAAATGTTTTGTAGTCATGGATAAATTATGACTGCTATAGATAAACTATACATTTTTTTATGAACCATACATTATAGAAAATAGACAAACCTAGAGAAAAAACTTGAATCGAATGGTTGACCTTGATGAGTAAAAAAAGTTTCACCAAGGCTGTATTAATTTGATCAAAAAATACAGTAAAAATGTTGAAATATTACAGTGTAAAACAGCTGTTTTCTGTGTGAATCTCTGTTAAAGTGTAATTTATTTCTGTGATCTGCAGCTGTATTTTCAGCATCATTACTGCAGTCTTCAGTGTCACATGATCTTCAGAAATCATTCTAATATGCTGATTTGCTGCTCAAGAAACATTTCTGATTATTATCAATGTTGAAAACAGTTGCTCTGCACAATATTTTTATGGAAACTGATTTGTTTTATTTTTCAGGATTCACAGATGAATAGAAAGTTCAAAAGAACAGCATTTATTTGAATTAGAAATCCTGTGTCACATTATAAATGTCTGTGCTGTCACTTTTGATCAATTTATTTCCTTTTTTCTTATTCTTCTTTTCAGTTTTATTGATGCCCAATTTTTGAAACGAAGTGTATATTTTTGGGTGGTGTTTCTGTTGAAATGCTGTTCTATTCCTTGCTCCACAGCTGATTTGTAGTTGTGTTGTCAGTGAAATGGTGCTGTTTCAGGACTAGAGGGATGTTGGTTCTTCTGTCTGATTGTTGATGTGGAAGTGAAGGATCTCAGATGGTTCTGCTGGAAACTGTTCCTCACACAGATGAAGTTCAGTCTCCGGTGGCTGTAGTGTCGTCTGTCAGCGGACGCTCAGGCGTTTGCTCTGATTGTTCTGGATTATTGTGTTTGGCTGGAGGGATTCAGTCCGGCCCCTAAAGGTCAACGGCACGAGTGGCATTTGGGTTCTGACAGGTGACCCAGATTCACTGATATTCATGTTCTGTCCATGAGCTGCAGTCAGAGACGTGACTCCTGGAGAATGAGCTTCAGCTTCGAGCCTTCACACCAGTGACACGCACACACACACACACACACGCACACACACACACACACACACACACACACACACACACACACACACACACACACACACACATAC
>JAFVLL020003413.1:0-5000 GCA_021397915.2 Tor tambroides | reverse complement strand
TTTCAGCCAGAAGGGGTCGCTGTGATATTGGCCCCGGGGTTTGTTCTCTCTCATCTACAGCTCTCTGTGGCACTTCTGTCACGCACGCAGCCTTACTTTATTATTCTGTTTTTTAATCTTTTTTTTTTCTTCAGTAAAATATATGTTTTTGCTCCGTAACCTCTGAAAAAATTACTTTGTTTCATGGATTAATATTTTTGCTCCTCCGTCTTTAAGAACCCATTAGGATATTTAATTTAAAAACATTTAATTCGATCAAACACTGATGAAAATCCCGCAGACATGTAGACTACTGCAATTTTGTGTTTCTGTTATTTATTTATTTATTTATTTATTTATTTATTTATTATTATTATTATTATTATTATTATTATTATTATGCTGCCATATACAAAAATAGAAATACCCTGAGATCCAATGAGAAATATTGCGTTTTGTGCTTCTGCTGTTTGTGTGACCATTCTTCATCTCTGATCAACATTAATTACGAAATTACCCGATAATATAGGCTATGTCAAGTAAATTAACCCATTTAAAATAAAACCTTTTCTGTCAAGAATAATAATAATAATAATAATAATAATAGAAGATTAAATAATAAGGAAATAGGCCTACAATACAAAAAACACACACAAAAATAATAATAATTATAACTATATAATAATAGCTAACTACAATATATTGATATAGTATACTCACATTAATAATAACAGCATTAATAATAGCTAGTATTATTTCCAGAACTGATATTTATCTGATACAGTAGCTACCATGAATTACGTGCAGGTAATGTGAAACCCGCTCATCGTATATTTCATGTATTTAGCCGTAGTTTATTTTGTTTTAAAATCGTCGCCATCATCGGTGTGAAATTAAACAGGCCTACGAAAAAAAACCTACTACCGCAAATAGCCTATAGCCTACATGTTTAGCGCGCGGATGCTGAGTTGTGAGTTATTAGTGAGGTTCGAGGTGAGCTCTGTGAAGATCCACTGATGCAGCTTTTGTTGTTTACTCTGCTCACTGTTTCTAAATGAAAAACAGAAGCAGCAGAAAGAGTGAAAGAGAGAGAGAGAGCGTCGGTATTATTTCCCTGCATGTGCTTTATTGATCAGTGACTGTGAGCTAATGTCATTATCCTCATCAATAGAGAATCACTGTGATGCTGACAGTGATTAATGATCAGGGGCCTCTGCGCGTGACCCCCGGGGCCCACAAACACTCACACACACACACACACACACACACACACTCGGAGCAGATGCCGCTTCAGCTGGAACATGTTCTCTGCTTTATATGTGATATATGTAGAAAACAAGAGTCGCTTTCCTGAGAGCCGCGCGAGGAAATGATCGGAGTTTGTGTCGATCTCTGCTCAAGACTTCACGCGCTCGTTTTCTCCGGTTTACTGCGAACATTTCTTCTGCTTTTGTGTGTTCGTGCATTCCCGCGACTCTGACATGATGATGATGATGAGGAGGAGGAGGATGAAGGCTGGATCATCCATCATTCCTGTCACAGGCGCAATTCAATCCACCTCCTGTCCTCTATTAATATTAAAATCAGCTCACAATGATGCCGCCCTTCCTTTCACTTTTCTTTCTCTCTATTTCTTTCTTTCAGATCATATTCTAGAATTTCAAAATGAATTATTTGCACGTCTATTTTCTCGAATGAACAATCATTAAAATTATATTTGTTCGTTTGTGATTCTTGGTTACTAAATATGCACTTAAATAAACGCAATAAATTTAAAGAATTGAAATGTCTATAATAACTTGCACGGTGCAAGTTATTATAAACATATCAATTCTCTAAATTAAAGTTGTGCGTTTTGCACTTTTTATTAACGTGGTGCACGTGCACCACGTTCATAAAAAGCGCAAAACGCACATCTTTATTTTATTTTTATTTTTTTTCACATAAACATAAATATCCGCAGGGGATCAAAACTGGTGTTATTTCGTGTAGTTTGAGGATTTGACGATGAAACGCAGCGGCTGCTCACCGATTTTAACTGCGGGATATTTAGTTACAGCGATGTTATTATTTTGTAAATTAATAATTACCGTTGGTATACATTTAAATTATTAATACTGTAATTCAGCTTTTCACCGATAATTAAAAACCCGTTGCTTTGGGGAAAAACGCCTGTTTTCTTTTATCCATCGAGCGTAAAATGAGACATTCGGTGCAAACGAACCCTTCAGTAAAAATTCAGAAAAACATATTAAACATTGAAGTAACGAAGAAAGACTAACTTTCACATCAAGCTCTTGAAACATTTGGCTATTGTTTTTCAGTCAGGCAATATTGTTTTTTCCTGGAAATGCGTTTTAATGCGTTTAGCGCGTTTCATTCGTTGCAGTTATTGCGCACGTGAGCGTCCTCATCATTGCAATCGCCATTAATACTTTTATTAGCATGCATAAATGCTGTTTGTAATATTAATAATAATAAGAAGAGGAGTAGGCAGCTGTTGTGCCGTGCTGCAGCGGGTGTAGTGCGCGTGAGCTCCAGCAGGAGGCGCCGCGGAGACTCAAACCTCCTTCAGTCTCACACTCGAGACCATCCCTGTCCATTCACCCCTTAACCCTCAAACTGCCCCTCTGTGCGTCCAGCAGCTCTAACTCAGCGAAGCTCTTCTGTTTGTTTTGTGTCAAAAACAAACATCTTAAAAGGAGGATCTGATTCAGAGAACATTAACGCGCCATGATCCCTCACCCAACAACAACACTGAAAAAACACTGTCCACCACGCACGACTATTAAATAAGAATAATGAATTATATAGCATGCATTATTATATATCAGCTATTATTTATGCATTAGAGATTTGATATTATTTCCACGTGAAACACACTGTACAACACACAAGAATCTACCAAAATCAAAAATGAAATATTTATTACAGCATTTGTGACTGAACACCTTTGAAACATTACGCCACAGTCCTCATACAAGTACTGAATGTATTTCTGACAAAGCTGGAGGGAGACAGTATTTCATCTTCTAGTGAGGAGCACGTGCTGAGAAAGGAAGGGGAATCATGGACAGAACAATATCAATGCCACAGCAGATCTGAAACTAGCAAAAACATTCGTCTTCAATTGAGGTAAACACATAGAATATCTAACATGAAACAATTAATAGACTGAACTCTGTACGAAGTTTCTTACAATATTGTCTCAGCTTCTCACCGAGCTTTGAGTTCATAATTTAAGTTCTTCTTTTTTTGTTTTTCATCCTTTTAAAGTTTTTCACCGTCGGTCGCTTCTCTGCTGTATATGTGCCAAAGGATCCAGAGAATCCGCGCATCGCTCTCTATCGTCCGTACGGCTGATAATATACTGATCCCCAGGCGTTAAACTGCTGCAGGATGGTGGTTTTTCTCGAGGATACACGTCCTTCATAAGGCTCTTACTCTGAGAGTCCGAGATACAAAATTAATAATAATAATATTAATAATAATAATAAAATAAAAACGTATAAAAGCAACACAATCCAGTGCTTGGGCAATTCAAACGAAGAACTTCACCTACAGGGCAACATTCATTCATGGACCAAAAAGGGGAAATGCATGAGGAAAAACGAGGAGGAGGGGTTTGGTGAAGAGAGCAGGCTTCAATCTGCAGGAGGAATCGTCGTCATCACCGGGAAGCGTGGTCCGTTTCTCCCGTTATTGCTGCGATCGGAGCTCCTCTGCTTCGGGGGTCAGCACACACAGTGTGAAAAACAGGGGAAAGCGTTTTACTCTAGGACTAGCTCATGAAACATAAAGCGAGTGATAAAAATGTACAAGATTTAATTTAGTTTCTATGCTTTTATACTACAGTAGTTTGAACTCTTGGAGTCTTTTTTTCTTTATCATCACGTGTGAGTGTGAGTGTGTGTGCATGTGTGTGTGTGTGTGTGTGTGTGTAATAAGCTGAAACATCCTCTGTTGATTTGAACAGACACCCAAGACTTTACAAAGTCAGCTCTTGGTCCGCCAGCAACAAAAGTAACAAAATTCACAAGATAAAAAACGATCACAGCTCGTCTGGAATTCCACGTGAAGCTTCTAATTCTGCATTCTCTTTTCCTTCAAACATCTTTCGTGGGGTTATTGTCCATTGGTTGGTTCCCTTCGGTCATCGGCCGGTCCAGCAGCGCTGTGGTCAGGGGGGTCAGAGGAGTCGTGGTGGTCATTTCCGCTCGAGGAGGCTCTCGGTGCATTAGCATGGCCGCACGGCTTGGAGGATGATGAGGAGCTTGGTGTGACAAACGCAAGAGACGAAGGGCTTTGTTTGGTGATGCCATGCTCATGCCCACAGGACCACACTGAGATACGAACTCCTCCAGCTCGCCTCGCAGACCTGAGAGTCAGAGAAACACACAGTCAGCGCTGCAAGACCAGTGCGATCTAGATTCAGGCCACATGTCTGCAGCTCACGCAGATATTTCACAAAGCACACTTGAGCAGAGACATTTGATAACGCCCTGCATCTCTGCTCGGTGTATCGACTTGTGTGTTAGGAGATACTAGATGTAGCGTTCATTTCGCTTATCCATCCTCAATCATGCAGCAGAACAAGACAGTGGCATTTCACTGCACAAAATGATTTTCTTCCTTAGTATTTTTGTCTAGTTTTCTAGTACAAATGTCTAAAAATTCTTGAATCAGGATGCATTTACTTGACGAGTAAAATGACTTAAGATATGCGACCCTGGACCACAAAACCAGTCATAAGGGTCAATTTTTTTTTAAATTAGATTCATACATCATCTGAAAGTATTGGTGTATGGTTTGTTAGGATAGGACAATATTTGGCTGAGATACAACTATTTGAAAATCTGGAATCTGAGGGTGCAAAAAAATCTAAATATTGAGAAAATCTCCTTTAAAGTTGCATATTATTAATCCAAAATTAAGTTTTGATATATTTATGGTAGGAAATTTACAAAATATCTTCATGGAACATGATCTTAATATCCTAATGATTTTTGGCATAAAAGAAA
>JAFVLL020003411.1:0-14075 GCA_021397915.2 Tor tambroides | reverse complement strand
GCAGCTACTCACACTGGCTACCATGTCAAGATGCTCCTGTGTGCTACTAAAATTTCGGGCCAGATCCTCCATGCAAAGCGAGTCTCTCTGACAGGCGTAGACCCACTGCTGGTACTCCATGGTGTCAGGAACTCTGTCAAGAAAGATCCGGAAGGCCTCCCACACAGCTTCTTGACAAACTGTTAAATATCATGGGAATTATTTAGAGAAGGCCATAAGAGAATTGAGAGAGGACTAACAGCAAAGACCTGATAAAACATGATGGGACACTTAAAATTAATTATCTGCACCACTGACAGAGGTGTAACATACTTAATAGTGTTTAGCATGCAGTCATTTGCTGCCATTATCTCATTTTGCCAACACGGTTATTATGGACATTTAATTAAGAGTATCTCTTAACTGCATCTGACAGCTAAATGTGCTTCACCTTTAGCTTGTTTGTACCAGTAATTTAATATCATGCTATCTGCTTCAGTGTAAAAATGTTTTGTCAGGTGACCCTAAAAAGTGCCTCATGTGGTATTATCTAAATTAATTGGTTTTATTCAAGCTAAAAATATGATTTAATATGACAGAATCAACCTGACTGCATTAGGATACACCAGTGAAGGCCATTTTTAAGAGTCAGATCAGATAGAAAAAAGTCTTTAAAGAGACGCTTCATCCCAAAATTACAATGCTGTCATAATTTACTCATTTGTCATTCCAAACCCGTTTGACTTCATGTGGACTAATTTTATGATATTTTTTAAGCTTGAGAGTTTCTGTCCACATTCATTGTGACTGCATGGCAAAAGTGACTAGCAAATTATTTATAATTTCAAGTTTTGTGTTCTACACAAGTCATACAGCAACATGAGGGTTAGTAAATGATGTCTGGATTTTTAAGGGTTTTTCCACTTTGTTTAGCTGTATTCACATTCAGGTCGTTTTACACTACCATTCAAAAGTTTGGGGTCAATAATACTAATTTGTTATTTATTTATTTAATGTTGTTGAACATTAGTCTCTTATACTCATATTTAATGCTTACGCTTATTGCATAAGTCTCTTATGCTCACCTGGGATGCATTTATTTGGTAGAAAATGCAGTAAAAACAGTAATACCGTGAAATTGTTTTTTTTATCATTTAAAATAAATTTTTATATTTTAAAGTAGATATAGCAATTACTTCAGTCTTAAGTGTCACATGATCCGTCAGAAATCATTCTGATTTGGTGCTCAAGAAACATGTCTTATTATGGTCAATGTTGAGTAAAATGTTTAAAAGAATTGAAATAGAAATGTTTTGCAACATGTCTTTATTGTCATTTTGATCAATTTAAAGCCTCCTTGCTGAATAAAGTATTTATCTAATAAAAAGACCTTTGGAAATATATTTATGAAGTTAAAAATTAGATTAGATATTGAAAACAAAATTTTTAATTTCCATATTTTTTTTATTATTTTTTAACTTTTTTATAATTTTTTATTTTTTTGCCTTACCACATGTAGAAACATAGAAAAATCCATACTGTAAGACTCTAAAGAAGGTAAGCCTAAAAAAAGGACACTGCTTTTATTTATACTTGGCTCAGAGCCACTTCTTTTTTTGGCTTGGCATGATCTTTCATCTCTCAGAAGGCTTTGAATGATTGGGAAGTTAATTATGATTTATGAGGATCTGAGATGTTGTTGCCAAATTTGGCACTGATGCTCAAGGCTCCGTCCCTTGTGGTGTTTAGGGTAGATGTTGTCCTACCTCTTAGTTTGTAGTAAGCTTTATGGCTGGTGATGACCTCCGCAATGCTCTCCTGAGGACAGACTTTCACCCCCGTATTAAACAGCGCTGATCTCTTTGCTCGATGCGCATCTAGAGAAAGTGAATCTCTGCCATCTGTCAACTGTTTCATTGGCTGTGGAGTCTCCAGGAAGTGCCTGTACTTCACATTTCGGATCCTGAGAATCAAGTCATCAGCAGTGAGTTCTGCAAATGTCACAACAACAGCATGTGTTCATTGTTTCAGAAGAGCAGGATCGACTTTACCTGAGAACAGTAAGCCGATGGATCATATAATTACACTTCATGTAATTACTCTCGCTCAGAGACCATTTGAAACCCTTTAAGTCTGTGATTAGTATGCTGAATGAACATTTAATTGGATTAGGCCTAAGTCAAGCAGTCGGTTATAACACCATCCCGGCAGATGTTAAGCGCATTCACTAAATAACAGTTAAAAAGGCATCCGCTCTCCAGTTGTAGTAATCTTAATTGTGTTTGATTGAAATCAGAGAATTTTTACATAAAGACCAAGCTGAAAGAAAGTTTTCAAGATTATTAAAATGAAAAAGTCATGCTTATCAATGTAGTCATTATATCATTGTTTTCCATTTATTCGATGTGTCATTCAGTAAAGTTTAACTCAATTTTATGTCAGCAATTAGGATAGTTCAGCTGTTATTTTGTTAATATAATGACAATGCGGTCTAAAAAACAACAAAAAAAAAACATTGAGACATTTTTCAAAACATCTCATTTTGTGATCCACAGAAGAAAGAAATTCATACATTTTTGGAACGACATGAAGGTCAGTAAATTATCATACATTTTTTGTTTTTGCATGAACTAGCCATTTAAATAAATTTTAGAGCTTAAATTTTACAGTGACATGTCATTGAAAGTTCTTTCTTGCCAGAGACCCTAAAACTAACCCATTCTGACATCTAAGAGTATTTATACTCAAGGTGACCCACCTTCTGACCTGTTACCTAATTGGTTGTGACCAGAGATAGCTGTTAGAGTAAACCAGCACCTGCGGTCATTGGTGTAACAGACTTACACCTGTTCTTTTACTGGTATTTACAGACTAGTGAAGCCAAAGAGTATAGAATACCAAGAGGCGAAACTCTGATGGTTTTCGGGCAACAGCCACTAGGTGGCGCCTCGGTAGCGCGGCCGCCATTTTGGGGTGAAAGTTCCAACTGGACAACGTTACAGATATACAGAAATAGACAGAATAACAACGAAAGAGGGGTTAAAGTGGAATAAAAGAACGCAAATTGGGCAATCCACTGCAAAAACTATCAGTGTGACAGTGAAAATCTTGCTTTTTATCGTTTTCCCAAAGACCCTGACAGGTAATTTTACACAAAAGTGTAGCCTATTGTGTTTTGAAGTGGGAAATAGCGCTGTCTTATGCACCTGCTAACTTTTAACTGTTTTTAGTCTAGTAGTAAACTTTAATCCTTTTAGGAACTGCAGGTCCTATAGCCATAGAAACCATAATAATGATTTATATGGATATGACACTATAGTTATAATGAGCTTAAATGCAACTTCACACATTTACAATTACTTACTGTCTATATTATTATTTACTATTACTCCTGTAGGTCTGATATATATATATATATATATATATATATATATATATATATATATATATATTGTACGTTTTAATCTCCTGGAACACACTACAAACATGATCTAGATTAGAACATGATGCATTGCTGTGTCTGTCATAATTAAATAATTAAACAATTTTGGAGAAAGTGGCTGTACTTGTGTTTTGTTTTTTTCCATAAAACCTTTTGTTGTTGTTGTTGTTGTTGTTGTTGTTTACCGTCTTCCTTTAACGGACATTAATATAAGACAATACTGCAAAAACAGTTTACTGTCAAGATGTTATTCCTGTTATATATTTATTGTCCAACATTCCTAATTTTTCTGTCATTAATTTAATGTCATATGTTGGTATTAATTCAGTGTTTATAATGTTAACACATATTTTCAACCGAAACTGGTTTCTAGAAAGCAAAAATTTTTGTAAAAAAAAAAAAAAGAAAGGGAAGACTTTAAAATAAAGTCTGTGAAATAAACTGTTAAAAGCATTTGATGATCACTAGTCTAGTGATTGTACATTATTGTCATCGTTCAGGCTGTATTTCAGCTTTAATGTACGGTATTTTTGAACAAAGCAGCTGATATTTAACAAGGAAAATGTACGATAGAACATAGATATGGGTAAGTAAAGTATATAAAAATACATATATACTTTAAATGTGTTATTGTAAGTTGGTCAAGCGCGACTGGCTGCTATTATTCTACGGCGTTTTTGTGTAGGTGTCAGTCCAAAATGGCGGCGGCACAGTTTTGTCATGGGCGCAACTGTTGCTATGGAGCGTTCTATTGAGTTTCGCCTCTTGGGCTTCTATACTCTTTGGTGAAGCTCAGGATGAATTGTCCAGATATTAGAATGACAGCAAATCTCACTTCATTAACTTCAGTTCATGTCATTGTCATAGTGAACATATGTACTGCAAAATGACAGCGATGCATAATTACCTACTTCAGTAATGAAGCATCAAACAATTATACAGTTAATAGCTCATATCGAAGTACATCTGGATGTTTTTACTTCAAATGACAACAGTTCTGACTAGTTTAATAGCTTGGCTCTTCAGCGGTTATGGTGTAATCTTTATAATTTCCTCTTAGTTGCAACACTCACAGATCCATTAAAAACAGACAAATTGTGTCCCCTCCATGTAAGATCTGAGCCACTTCAAGACGTCTTGAGAAACTGAAAGATCATATTAGGTCTCTTTCAAATCAACCATCAGGTTATTTAAAAAGTAGGCTACACGGCCTCCATTAAAATGGGCTAAATATTTTCAAAGTGGAGTATTGTGTGACCAGCTGGTAAACTTCAGAGAGCTTCTTAAAACATTAAGCCTGGCTCAGCAAGGGGGTCCCTCAGACTTCACCGGACCTCTGTTCACCACTCGCAGATTAGCTTAAGCTTAGTTAGTAGACAAGTAGTAGCGTTAGCGATATAAGTGCAGCTACAGTGGAGGCTAAACACATACCTTTGTTTTTAATGTTCTACTGGTAACTTTTAAAGCCAAATGAGTAATCCTGCTTAAAAGAATCTCATAAAACATGCGATCAGACCACATTAAGACAGGATTTCCTAGTACATGATTGTGTACATGCAGATTTCTCTGCATAGCATAGCTAGTCATGTTTTATATTGCGTTTTGGATGCTGATGTCCTTTGCTGACCAGGCTTATCCTCTGGTTAATTGCATAACCAGTAGCTACACCAGCACTTAAATGGCATAAAATAGCCTGAGCTAAACAAATTTAGATACCAACAAAACAACTGCATTCAGTAGCTAACAATCTCAACTCAAACTCAGTGGAAAAAAACATGCCTGTGGCAACATTTCTTCAAAAAGATATTTTGTGACACCTTCGCAATACTTTGAAAAGTCAAATGTCTGGTGATTGCCTTGTAAATGTGCATTCAGTTTTATCCAAAAAAGATGAACATGAATCTGTTAACATTTTATTACGTTGGTTGTTATATGTATTGCTGCAGTTCAGAAATGAAATGACACTAAACGGTTACTGCTTTATCACATTTGAAAATAACGTACTGCATACACTAAACTGTACTCTAAATCTATCCAATAGTGTTAAAAAAAGCAGATGCGAGATAAAAACACATTTGCTAATGCAACCTTATGCAATTTTAGTTTTTTTCTACAAGACTTCTATCATGACTCATGTTTTATGTGACTCATTGTGCTCCAAATCACAAGTGCAGTGCTGTACCAGGTGCGCTACCAAGCAAGTTTACTACAGCAGAAAAGTCATTCATATGGAGTTGGTTATGTGATGCAGCCATGAAAATGTAGTAGTTTGCAAATCACGAACTATGGTAAAAAGTGTTTTGGTATCATAGCCTAGTATTTTGCAAGGAACTGCACAAAAATAAATCTTATAATCATAATTTGTGTGAAAAAGGTATAAAAGTGTGAGTTTTACTGTTAATTTCAATTGCAAGCTGCATTTATACAGTATGTCCTTTTTTAGAGTTAAAACATTTTTTTTTTCTAATGAATCTCTTTAGCAAATTCTACCATTACCTGCATTATAGTGGTAATGGACTCTGTTTTAATAGAGAGTGGTCAGTCATTTACTATAGATTCATGCAGACTACTATATGGCTATCAGTGATGAATCTATAACAATTAGACAGTTGTTGTAATACTTCTGAAACCCTGATGTCAAATCAGATTGGACCTTCAGTCTAATTATTTTGATCATACACAAAAGACGCCCTGTTCTAGTGCCACATGTGGCCCTATTTAGAGATGTTTGCAGTGGAAGACAGTGAGCTGATCGCTCAGAGATACAGGGGTCCCAACAATGTGTTTCTAGGTCACAAAACATCTGACCACATCTGTTAATTAGCAAATGAGCAGATGTAGGGCCAGTGGTGCAATTTCTCGCAGATAAACCAGGGTGACTGATTTGATCATGTGTCCCGCTGCCGTCTATGAGCCCGCCGAGCACATGTGCAGACATGAGGGGCGGCGATGCTAATTGAGCTGTACTTCTGAAGCGATGAGCGAGGCCCCACAGCAAAGCTACAAGCCAGAAAAGATTAGCGTTCCACACGGCCACAAACAGAATGCCTTTTGTTTCTCTCTGCTAATGAATGGAGCTTCTGAACGCCGTAGCCAGACTAGAGGCATTCAGAACTCGCATGAAATGTCAGTGAAACGCGCTTTTCCAGCATATTGTACCAAAAAGGAAGCGCTAATGGCGTGCTTGCCACAAAAATGTTATCAAATGATTTGTCATCAGGCTTTGTTTTGCATAAGAAAAATCTTTGCGTTTCTTTTATGTCCTCGCAAATTGGCTCCTAAAATATTTAAAAGCTCATTCGATCACCGAGGGCGGAAAGATGCTATTGTGTGAGGAATCGCACAGGCTGTAGTCGCTCTGAGGCGTTCTACGTTACCAGAAGTCCTGTTTTTGCTGAATTATAAGACTTTGTTTAAATAAAACAGTATTAGAATGGCGTTCAAACACCGGCTTACCTTTGTTTCTAGTGGCTTGGAGGGTAAACAAGAACAGAATGAGGAATAATCCTGTTTTCAGTGGCATGTTGCAGTAGATTATGTCCTTTTGGATGTAAAGTCGCTCATTTGGAAAGAAAAGACAGTCCGTATTGACTTAACTCACGTCTGAGTGTGAAAGAGTTAATTTCCATCGACTATTTGTCCAGGCATCCATGGATGGGGCTGTTTGTGGGCACTACTGTAGGTTGGGTGGTATTCCTGACAGATGGTGCAGATTCTTGGGCACACACTTGGTCTGAAGTGTGCGAGTGGGTGGAAGATGCTCTGCAGGGTGTAAGGGGAGTGATGAGGTTAAAACGGTGCCTCTTTTTCTAGATTAATCTGTTTACCTCTCTCTGACTCCTAATCCCCGTGGGCCCACGTGGTGGACTATCCTCATCCTGTTAGTAGCCTTCTGGACCAGCATCTGCTAGCCTCCTTGCTTCGTTCACAAGCTACTCGACTTGCCTACTTGCTCTGTTTCCAGTCTGCCCGATGCCTGTCTCTCTCAGTCTGGCCCACTCGACACAAGTTTCTCAGCCCTCTGCCAGCTTTTGTGGCTGCCAAGGCGAAACGCTGTATTCTACTCCCCCTGTTTGGTACAGCAAGCTCTGCCCTTTCTCTGATCATGGGGCCAGATCTGTGTACTGAGCGTGTGTTTTCGTACTCTTGTAGTGCATGTTGGTCCCCAGGCCTACTGCTTGAGCTGGGAAGAGGATTACACACACCCTGCTTATTAAATTTCACAGCCATAAATAAGTCTCCGCAGCTCAAAATCCATTCAAGACCCTCCACGGCGCTGGACCGCGCACGTTGAACTTCCAACTTTCAAGAGATAATGAGAACAGGCTGATGGCCGTTTGTAACCAGCAGAAACCCCTCTGGAAATGAGAATTTTAATTATTTTTTACCTAGTTAGGGCTCTGAATAAAGCTGCTCATTTCGCTTGTGGCCTAAAAAAAAACAACTCTCTTTTGGACTGCATCTTGAAGTGTGGCTTTAAATTAAAATAAGGACATACAATTCTAAAGAAAAAAAAATGAGAATGATCATGATTGTCGTAAATGACTTGGACTACTACAACAACTACTCATTTTATATATGTATATAAAAAAAGCATAAAAAGAAACCACAAAAAGGATAGCTTTTAATAAGCTGTATTTGTGAGATCTAGGTTGCAAAATATTGAAATTTACCATGGTAAATTTCATGGTAAATAACCAGGTTTTCTACCAAAGGATAGTAATTACACCAGTTATTATTACTAGTTTAAAGTCATAGAAAATTCTTTGTCACAATAAAATGTTTATTTTTCTAAATCAGAATTATTGTTATATCCCAATTGGAATTTATTTTTTGTTTATTTGTTTGTTTTGGCTGTTTTGTTTTTTTTGAAAAAATAATGTTAAAGGATTGTTGTATGTGCAAAAAACATTAGTCGACATGAACTGGAAGCTTCTAGAGTGTATCTGGCATTTTGTTTAGTTTTTTCATAAGTACTGGCTAAGACTACCACAGTTTATTAGATTAATTAGATTTTATTAAATTCATATTAACTGTAGTAACTATGGTACTATAGTGGAAACTTTGGTAATCATTGGACATTTTTGTGATCCTTATTGTTAATTCGTTTCCTTTGGTATACTATAATTCTTGTGCCAACATTATTATTTTATCAACAAAATCTGAGACCACTAATGAATATACTTTTTTTGTTTTTAATTTTCTGATTTTCCATCGCAAATTGTATATTCAGCACAGTAATATTAAATGATCAGTTAACATGAATGTCTTTGGTATATCTCTCTTTTTCTTTAATAACAGCGTGAACTCCACAATGAACTCCCCAAGTTAAAACCTGATGTTCCAGAATGATTTGAGAATGATCTAAAGAACATATTAGTCCTCAGAGGAAGTAAGAACAATAAATAAACTATTGGCAAAGGTCAACTCAGGAACCGCACTCCAATGGTTTGAGTCTTACCTCTCAGATAGGTCCTTCAAGGTATCTTGGAGAGGTGAGGTGTCCAAGTCGCAACATCTAACTACTGGGGTGCCTCAGGGCTCAGTTCTTGGACCACTTCTCTTCTCTGTCTACATGGCATCACTAGGTTCTGTCATTCAGAAACATGGCTTTTCATATCACTGCTATGCTGATGACACTCAACTCTACCTCTCATTCCATCCTGATGATCCGATGATAGCTGATCGCATCTCAGCTTGTCTAACAGACATTTCTTGCTGGATGAAGGACCATCACCTTCAACTCAACCTTGCCAAGACAGAACTGCTTGTGGTTCCATCAAACTCATCGTTTCATCACAATTTCACCATCCAGTTAGGCACATAAACCATAACTTCTTCAAAGAGTGCCAGAAACCTTGAAGATATGATTGATGGTCAGCTGACTTTCTCAGACCACATTGCTAAAACTGCCCGGTCCTGCAGATTTGCTTTACTCAACATCAAGAAGATCAGGCTCTTTCTTTTGGAACATGCTTCACAACTCCTTGTTCAAGCTCTTGTTCTGTCCAGGCTGGACTATTGCAATGCTCTCTTGGCAGGTCTTCCAGCCAGTTCTATCAAACCTTTACAATTAATCCAGAACGCGGTAGCAAGATTAATTTTTAATTAGCCGAAAAGAATGCACGTAACACCTCTGTTTATCAATCTGCACTGGCTACCAACAGCTGCTCGCATAAAATTCAAGGCATTAAAGTTTGCCTACAAAACCAACACTGGCTCTGCACCCCTTTATCTAAATTCATTATTTCAGATTTATGTGCTCTCTAGAAGCTTGCGTTCTGCAAGTTTACGTCGCTTTATTGTGCCATCCCAAAGAGGCACAAAATCACTTTCACAGACTTTTAAATTAAATGTTCCCTCCTGGTGGAATGACCTGCCCAACTCAATCCGAGCAGCTGAGTCCTTATGCACCTTCAAGGATTGGCTTAATACACATCTCTTCCATCTTTATTTGACCCTCTAACTCTTGCACTCTCTATTCTAATTCTATTCTATTCTTGTTTTCTTAAAAAAACCCTAAAACTTCTGTAATCTTTTTGTATTCTATCTATTTTTCTTTTTATTTATTATACAATTAACAAAAGCAAAAAGGCCTCTAACACTAGCTTGCTCCATTCTTTTTCTGTTCTATATGTTTTCTTTTTATTTATTATATAATTAAAAAAAACCTTTGCTACACGTGCTGCGTTAAGCTAATTGAGACTTGTTATAACACTTGATTTTGATTGCTTTCATTGTCCTTATTTGTAAGTCGCTTTGGATAAAAGCATCTGCTAAATGACTAAATGTAAATGTAAATCAGTCAATGTCACAAAACTACCTATTTATTTGATTAGTGACCTATATTGCAGAATTTTATATATTCATTTTTATGTTATGATGATTTTTTTTCTTTTAAAATATGTAAAATCCTTTCAGCCAATTTCCTGGTTTAAATCAGGTTTTGAAATCCATTTAATTTTCAAATTAGACTCCAGATTTTCAATATGGTCTGTGACTTATTAGACATTTGTACCCCATTGAACATTCAGGATAACCCGACCAGCAGCTTTCATATTCTGCTTTTAAAACAGAATCAGAGGAAAATCCTATTCTGACTAATAACCTCAGCTCAATGACAGATCTCTGCAATGCGGCTTCGAATTCACCTATCCAATAGTGGAATTAATTCATCTGTCTTGATGGCAGGAAAAGTCCAGGGATATAGTACCAGCAATACTTATGCGGTAATGCAAGAAAGTCAAGAAAATCAGTCGACCGACCTTTCTACGTTTAATTGTCTTCGGGAGCCTGATTCTATTAAGAGCAGTAAAAATGAGCTCAAATGCAAAGCAGGCTGACCTTCTCACCTATGCTAATGAGTTCCATCACTGACCAATCAAAAGGGTGAACTTCAATTAACCTGGAGTGAGTGACTGTCCGGGCAGCTGTCTGGAGTCAGCACATCTCTCCTGCGACAGAACCCTCTCCTCCGTGTGTCCTCTGACAGAGCTTTATGTTGATGGATGACAGTGACTGACTGAATTGTCACTGTCATAATCCCTGGATACAGCTCTCATTATTTCGCCCCATGCTTCGTGACATACATATGATCTGTTCATCTTTGCATGTGAGATCTTACAAATCCCTTATATGAGATCATTTTTGTATAGATAACTTTCTAGGCTTGGCTAGTAATTGCCCGGGGGATAAAAAGAGATACATTTCACTGTTTGCATGTTGAAATTTTGTAAAAGCCTGTCCTAAAATAGTTTTTTTTTTTTTTCCTGTCAAAATTTCAAAAGCTGTTTTGTTCATAGTTTTGAATATATTAACATTTATTCTAATATGTATACTTAAAAAAAACAACAACTAACCTTTCATTGGAGAATACGAATTTTAAATGGAGGGAATATCTCATTATTAAATAAATGTTATTCTCTAATACCCATTGGCCACAATTAAACATACCATCTTTATTTAATAGTTTTTGCAACCTCCTTTTTCCAAGATAACAGCTCTGAGTCTTCACCTGTAATGCCTGAAGAGTTTGGAGAACACCTGACAAGAGATCAGAGACCATTCCTTCATACAGAATCTCTCCAGATCCTTCAGATTCACAGCTCCATGTTGGTGGTGCTTCTCTTCAGTTCACCCCACTCATTTTCTATAGGGTTCAGGTCAGAGGACTGGGATGGTCATGGCAGAAGCTTCATTTTGTGTTCAGTAACACGTGTTGATGTTTGCTTTGGAACATTATACTGTTGGAAGATCCAACCTTGGCTATTGTAAGATTTCTAGCATGGACAGTCAATTGTTAATTTTTTTATTTGTTGGTATTTAATTGAATCCATGATGCCATATATCAGAACATGATGTCCTGGCCCACAGCATTAAAGATCCAGAATATTTCATTGTACGCATACTTTTTTGGTGCACACCAAACCGGTCTTGAGTTTTAGCTGATAAAAAGACCATTTCATCTGACCATAGAAGCCAGTCCCGTTTGAAGTTCCAGTATGCTGGATTTTGTTTTTGGATGAGAGCATTTTCTTTTCTTGATTTTTCTTGAAACAACATGTGTTGATGTAGGTGCTGTTTGATAAATTTGTTTGAGGCTTTCTGACCCTGAGACTCAACTCTTTTCTGCAGTTCTCCTGCTGTGATCTTTGGAGAGTCTTTGGCTACTCAAACTCTCCTCCTCATATTGCATTAAAACAATAAATACACATCCTCTTCCAGGCAGATTTGTAACATTTCCTGCTGATTGGAACTTTTTAATGCTTTAGCTCTTTTCTTACAACCGCTTTCTATTTTGTGAATCGCAACAATCTTTTGTTGCACATCAGAAATATATTCGTTGATTTTACTTGTGATTTATGATTAAGGGAATTTGGCCTCTTATTTATATTGCTGTGAAACAGGAAGCCAAGGCTGGATAATTTCATGTTCCTAGTCACCCTGGTGTGATAAAATATGCAAATATGAATGGGAATATACTTAAGAATCATAAGAATTTCTAGGGGTACCAACAATTGTGGCCATTGTGTATTAGAGAAAAACATTTATTTCATAATGTGACCCCCCCCCCCCAACTTTCTCTTTTTTTTATTTCAGTGAAAGGTTAATTGTTTTTCACAGCCTTCTTTGATCATATTTACCAAGGGTATGAATAATTTTGAGGACAACTTAATTTAGTTTAACTTGATACCAAAATACCTGAAGCTAAAGCTGAGATAAAAAATAAAATGTAAAAAAATGCAAAAAAACTATATAGACATAGACAAAATTAATAACATTTGATGAAAACAGAAACTATAGAAACTAATTCTAAATATTAATAAAAACTATAATAGTAGGCTATATCAATTATACAATTTATTATTTTATATTATATAAAATAACAATGTCTTACATATTTGACAGAACTTTTTTTTAATTGTTTAGATGATTTTTGACTCATTCTTGCTTATATATTTGACAAATATTTTTCATTTTATTTTAAGTGCAAGATCTTCATCTGCTTCATCTACTATGGTAATTATGATCTCCAGCTGTGGTTTAATCTGAAAAGAAGCAGTTCCATATGAGAAAAGCTCCTCCGGGCTTATTTTAGGAAAAATGATTACATTATAACTGTGTGATGGCCAGCTTCTCTTGACAGATGTGGCCAATTCTTAAACAACACCAGGCAGATTCTGTCATACGTTGAGCTTTTGCAGCTCCAGGCTTCTCCTGTGGGTGATCGTGGGTATTGCTTTGGCTGGAGATTGAGCCACGACTGAGTTATCAAACTCAACCTACTTATTTTGCAATGCGCATTCACCCAGTGTTTGATTGAGCCCTTCTTGTCGGCAAAAGTGGGTGTGACGAAGAAAATCAATCATGTTATTGAACTCAATATTTCATACATGCAATGAAAAGACCACACAGACCGAACACAAGATTGTGAGATTTGTATAGATCTGGCTTCATCATAATCGGATGTGCTTTAAAACCACCAGGGGGCAAACTTTAATTAAATGAAACCTTTCGTGTATGTGTATGTGTATGTGTATACCAGAAAAACAAATCCTTCAGCATACATTCCTGCCTGTTGTATGTCTCCAACCAGGTTGATTTATGGTAGAAATATTATTTCTGTTCAGTTTACGTAAACACATCACATATACATTGACATATGTGGCTCTGTATAAGCATACAGTGAGTACAGTGTGTATGTAATATATTATGTTCAATCTCATGTCATATAAAAGAAAGAAGTCATTGAAATGCACTTTCGCTCGAGCCATTAGTGAATAGCAACTCTGATTGCTTAGATAAATGGCCGGCTGTCTAGAGTACATGCAAGGTGAATTGTAAACAGTGGAAATTGCCCTGAATATGGCCATCTGTTCAGAAAATGAGAAGCATAATAGATGCTGTTACAGTGACCATAGGCTGACATCGCCATGACTCAAAACGTAGGCACTGAAATCACCGAAATCCCCTGTTTTCAAACAAGCCATCACACGGCCTTGCGAAATGCTTTTTCCAGTGGTATATTTATGACTGTGCCCAGTGAAGCCACTCTAAATCTATATGTGCTATGAAGAGCCGAGATGTGCTGCCCCCAGGAAACTTCAGCAGACCAGAGTAATGACTCTGTGCTATGGAGAGAAGAATTTCAAAT
>JAFVLL020003410.1:255150-298913 GCA_021397915.2 Tor tambroides | reverse complement strand
TCCTGCTATCTGACCCTGTCTTGACTAGGTCTCACTTGTAAAAGAGGTTTTAACCTCAATGTGACTTTCCTAGTTAAATAAAGGTTAATAATAACCCTGGGTATAAACAAACAAAAACTAAAAACACAGGAAACAAGGACAAGCAAATTAAGAGTCCATCAAAACCAATGTAAACCAACATGACAGTCGACTGCTATTAAGTTTTCTCTGAATGGACTTTTTGGACACTAAAGGTAAGTCCCCCGGTTTTTGTGTGTGTGTGTGTGTTTTCAGTCACCATTTGACATTTTTCCCCTCAAACGCTGAGACGTCTGTATAACTCACTGTGTTTCCATAAATATCATCAATATAAGCATGCGATTGGTTGTCTGTTTCTAATCATCTAGTCGCAACATTCTAACACCACATCGTTTCACACTGTACAAGTTTAAAAAAAAACTTCATGCAAAAGTGGTTCTAATCCTGCTCTTAATCCAACAGACCTAACTCCCTATTAAATTACAAGTGTGAAATGCACCTTTAAATGTGGGTTTTAGAACGATGGTAACCCAGGGTTAAGAACACATTGGTATATGTCAGCCAAAAATAATTAAAGTTGAAGCTATTTAGTGTAATTTCATTTTCTTCTGCTGCTTTACAATATTGGTCTATATCAAATGATTGATTGCATTTTAAACGTCTTGAAAACACAATCAAGCAAGGCCATCTTTACTTATTTTTTTCAGTGCCTTTTCATTAAAATGTCCCTATATACATTATTTAATGGTTTGATCATATTTGAGAGTGGAACTAGATGGTGTTTAAATGAGGGCTATATCATGCCCATTTACAGTACATTAAACAACAGCAGATGGTTTTCCAATGGCATTCCCATAGGTTATGCATTAGAAGTGATCAAGGTTTCATTACACCACTCCAGTGAAGCAAAGCACAACAAAATCAATTTCTTCATTCACGGTGTCTTCATCAATATGAATTCATGAATAAAAAACAGGTAGAACTATCTACTTAAAAATCAAACTGTGCTAGCTGACCTGATGTTTATTCACGAGTTATGGTTTAAATTCAGATGAATTCACCACTGTTTATGCACTGCGGTGCCAAAATGAACATTGAGTATGTTCCTAAGAGGTTCTGAATGTCACAGAGTCTGCATATTTAGAGGGTTTGAAGTTTCACTGACAAACTGGTACAGAACAACAAATTAATCATTTAATTAAAAACACCTATTTATGTAAAGTTATTTGCTACTGTTGTCATTATATCTGTCAGTCAATATTACTAATAACTTCAGCCCAGTATATGTCAAGCTACTGTTAATTAACTAGGTTATTAAAAATGCAAGCGATAATACAGTCAGCCAGCTTTGATGACAGACAGTCAGAATCAATTTTTCAGAGAGGAATGTAATAATTGCATTTATTGTAAGATATCTTTAAAACTAAGGTCACCTTTGATTATTTTAACATTATTTAATGTCTGTAATGGAATACATTCGTCAAATGGGTATAATGTAATATAATGTAAAAATAAATAATAGATATTTTTATATAAAATATATTTTATTTTAGATATTTTATTTTTGTATAAGAATTTTGGAATCTATCTGACATAAATGAGACCTATTTTGTCTTTAAATATTACATACATAAACACAAATATGACAAGATCATTTCTACATATTTATTGTACATAATTATACAACATTATAATTCCATAAAATGTATATATTTTATATTACATTTAATTAAATAGTATTTTATATTTAATATTACATATTTAATTCATTTTTTACATTTGTATTTTATAACAGTAAATATTTGAATTTTTTTTGAAGATTTATTTTAGTAAAGTTTTAAGTTTGTATATTACAGCAGCGCTGTCACATACAACATACAATGACTCTGTTTTGACGAAGAGTTATCAAGTGCATTGAAAGCAAAAGTCGCTTAGCAACACATAATCAAACATCATGAGTGCTCTGAACATACAAAACATTTTATTCAGTGCAGCTTCTTAAATTTACAACAAATAATAAACAGGCGGGTAGCAGGATAAAATGCATATATATACATTTGTATTTTACTCCAGTATCCATTTGAGCACATGGTTCCATATTGTAGTTAATATACATAGCCACATAACATGCAGCGTCCATTGTCCCCCATGCATTATATATGCTTCATACATACATACATACATACAACAGAAGAGGATTTTGATCAAAATTATAAACAGGGGCTGCTGCCTGACCACTGAGGACTAGAAAGAAGAACCGTAAGAATGAATTTTCACACACAAATTATTTATGCTTATTTAGCCCTGTAAAAACAATGGAGGCTTTCTCTTGCTTGGTTTCATTACATTTTTGTTTACAAAAAAGGGGGGGGAGGCCTGCCCTGTTTTTACGTAACAGAAATCTTACCGGGTTGGCATTAATCAATAATTGAAACATTTTTTGATTTGACACTTCTCCAAGATGCTGGGTTCCCAAATTGGAGGGGAAGTAAAGGAAGACATAAACAGACAAAAAAAGCAGGGACGCACAGCGAGTAGCCTTCTTCTATCCTGAATACATTTCCTCTGACTAAATGACATTCACTCTTGCGGTTTTCTCAACCATCTGTCTGAGGGAGCTGAAATTACACAAATTGACTTACCTCCATACAAAGAGACTAATGACATCTTTGGTGTGCAGACAGAGCGAACCCTAAATCTGTTTAATTTGCAGAATAACAATGTGTGGGGGGAAGCTGAAAAGACAGAAAAAGAGAAGCGAGGAGCAAAACACCTCGTCTAAAAAGCACACAACAATGAACCGCTGCCTCAAAAAAGCTGAGCTGAAATACTTGTATCATATGTCCAAAAACCTTTGGGATTACTGTCTCTATATACCGACAAATGGGTCGCACAAGCTGTTATTGTCATGTTGTAGTTGACTTAGCACAATGGAGTTGGCATCCCTAAGAAGAAATGGAGCAAAACACAAAAGTAGGTGTTCTAGAAGATTCTGTGACAATGCCACAGGAGAAAACCACAGCTCTGTATGCTACACATGGAAACCGGGATCGCCCGCAAACGGACACAGACCCCTACATCAGAAAGATGGCTTGGTTTGTTTGTCTCACGAGGTTGACCTGCAGAAGATTGTACAATGTAGGTTTGCACTTGTGTTCTCATCACAGTGATTTCAGGAAACACTAGCTAGCGACCAGCTAAGGGTTTCACTGCACTCTTGTAAACGCGTTTGTGCTGTTTAGTTGATGGTAGAGTCCAGCAGCTGTACAGCAGCAGACCGCAGTTGTGCCCTGCGGTTATGTTGACTGATTCTGGCTCAGAGTCTTGCCACCGTTGAGCATGGCTGAGGCGCTGCGGCTCTTGGTTGGAGTGCCACTTCCGGAGCGGGAGAACTCGGTCAGGTCATGGAGCGACGGCTCTCTGTACATGGCAACTATATGAGGGAGACACAAGTAACAGGTCTCATGAGTCTCATGTTCAGGTCGTAGCAAGCTTGTCTCCTTATTAGTACATCGATAACTTCTATTAGTGTCTACACACAATGCTAGGGATGGGAATCACAAAGAATTGAATGATTCCGGTTCCATAAGGGTTACATTACTGATTCTTTTGTACCTGAGGAAGAAATATTTGGAAAACAGAAATGCCATTCTGTTGCCAAATATTGCTTTAAATGCTAATAAAGGTAGGAACATAATATATATATATTGCTCCAACTTATCCACAATTGTCTGTAATTCACTCAATCACGGTTCCTTGCAAATGGCACTAGGTGGCGAATATGACAAACTTATGCGAATATCCGAGATGGTGTAGGAACACCTTACTAAAATACTAAAACACTGTTTTTTGCTATTTAGCATGAAATATACAGCGCGGGATTGGTGCAGCCCAATTCTTGAGCCGCTCGGTTCTCTTTAGTGAATCAAAAACAGACTCTTACGTGCCGGTACTAATGACCTTATCTGCAGAAAATTATTAGAGATTACATAATGAATGTATGAACATATCCACACAAAACAAATCACTGTTAATATTTTTGAAAGAAAAATATAGTTTTTAGTTTTCAAGGGCTAATCCACAGAAATACTTTCGTGATAATAAAATAATTAATTCTGGCAAAATTATTCATAACTGCTTGTCTTAGAGAAGTAGTGTTTAAAATATACGTTTTAGTTTATACATAGCCTATATATATAGTACTTCTCACTTCATGCTGTTGGATTTGATTAATACATCACATCCAGTTGGGCATCGCATAAGGGCTAGCCACCAAAGTTCTAATATTTCAATGCAACCAAGACTCAAAACAGACACAAAAATCTCAGCATTCTCATATCCTCCTCACTACCAGGAAAAAAAAGTTTTGTGAATTTAGTATTTTTTCATGTTATTGCATTGTTTAGAACATAAGAAAAAAAAATAAAAAATAAAATTTTTGAAAAATGATATTTTATTCATATGTTATGCTACGTTCTCTATAGAGAGCACCAGGACTTTAAAAAGTCCTATTTTGAAAAAAAAAATAAAAAGACCATGAATAGACATTAAAGGCAAAAACAGTGGGATTTTTGTTTTAATCACAAATCAATTTTTATTTAACTTTATATAAAGATGATTCTCAACTATGTTAAAAAAAAAATATACTCAGCTCAAATGGAAATTAATGTCTTCCAGTGTGTCACAAAGGAACATCTTGAAAATCATTTGAACCAGTTCCAAGTAAGTACCCTATGCAGCACAAAACACCTGCTTGCAATAAAAATAATTTTGTGCTGCATGAACACACCATAACTTTACTTGAAATCTAATTGCATGGAGCTTCCATGCTCATTTAAAGCAGACTAATGTCTAGCCATCTTACAGTAGCTTCACTTATGACTACACACAAGCAGCTGCAGTTTTTGATTTCCCCACTGATTCAGCTAGTTCCGAGAAATAAAGGCACCAATTTAATTCAAGGAGGAAAAAACTGCATATTTCTACAAGGGGTAAAATAAGGTATACGTCTTCTTTTATAATCTGTTTTCTCTTCAATGGGAGAGTGATATTTTGAGCATTAGGGGTTCTCTGGTTAATGCAGAAAATTATTTTGATATTAACATTCTATTGTATTTTGCCTTAATGAATGAAAAATAAAATGTTAAAAAATAAAATCTATCATTTTGAATGCTGCAAGGAAATTTAGGCATCACAGCATTATAATATACAGAATTTGAGAATTCTACAATATTACAATTTGAGAAGATTACATAATATACTAAGAATAACCTTAACTGGCCCTTAAACAAAAAGAGGGGAAATGAGCATGAACAGTTAAATTTCCAAAACAGACTAATGCTGATCAATTAAAACAACAACAAACCTCTAAAACGGCTGATAAAACAGTAGTAGTACTAATATAATGCACCCCAAATAAAATCTGCTTAGCAATTTAGTTAAGCTGTCGACATGTTTATAGCACTTGCACTGGTTTAACCAGTTTAATGGCACAGATGCCCCCTTGAGCATGACCACGGTTATGCAAGTTTGTGCAAAACAAGCCATGCATTTGCAACACATCTGCCTTTTCATCCCTTCAAAGAGCACGTTTCTGTCCTTAACACCAAACAACTGCAGAGACATGCTGGAAAGCCAACAAGTTACTTGAATGCTTGCACTACAATCAGCCAATATCTCCTCAGTCTGAAATAGATATTTTTAGAAAGCCACCAGCCTGACAATCGTTGCAGAAGACACTTGAACGAACCTTTGAGAGGTTTGGGGATGAAGTGTGCAGCCGGCTTGGTCTTCTTTACATGGTTGCCCTTCATGATTTGACCCTCTTTGTTGAGACCCAGGTACCAGCCTCGGCCCGACTGCTGCTGCCGATAGATCATTGACGAGTAGGTCACGTAATAGTTCTCAAACACTGACTCTTTGAATTTGCACTCTGGCGTGAAGTGCTCCTGTGAGAGTGAAATGGGCAGAGAAGACAACAGAGACATAAGAGACAAAGAGAATGAGGGGAAGAGCAATATTCGTACATGTTTGTGGAGGAGTATTTGCATAACAGAGAGAAAAAAATGTGTGTGTGTGTGAGCTCGTAGAGAGATAAACAAAGCGAGAGCAGACAAATTTGAGTTGAAGATGGTCCAGACCAGCCTCGTCGATATCACACATCACCTCATCATAATTTGTCTTTAAACCTCAAGGTAAATTCCTCTGATTGGAACCGTAATAAGTGGTCTAAATGTGGTGGTAGCACGTCGTCCCGTGTGCTTTTGCTCTAGTTTGTGGTGCAGATTGATTACCATTAAACTCCTGAGGCCTGAAACACTTTGACTCATTCCTGCGGATCAATACATTCATTCTGGGGAAAACAACCTCTCAAAATCAACAAGGAGATACGTGTATACCAGCATGAGCATGGGTGAGAGTTTGAGTGTGGACCCTTTTCACATTTCCGGTGTTATTAGAAGCAAAAGTCATCATACGCTGTAAAAATTATTTTTTGAAGTTTAAATAATGATTATTGGTTATAATGATGATGATGTCAGTTGTTCTAATACAAAATTCACATTTAATTGAACGTGTTATTTGGCATTTCTTTGTAATTATTTGTGAAAATTACTAGCAATTTTAGAGTGAAAATACTTGTGTAGTTGGGCAAACTTAAATGGTGGTGAATAGAAAGAACAACAAATACATTTTTTGCATTTGCATTTGAAAAAATCCACGATAGCGTTTCCGACTTTCCAAAAAAGGAAAGAATATCAAGAGATCGATTATATCAGAAAATAGAAATATGTCAAATTTGCAGTCATTTCCTCAGCTGTTGTGTTAAAAACACCCACAAACAAGCATTAACTAGTTTTCTTGTATTTCATATCAAGGTAACAGAACCCAAGTATAGAGTTATAAATGTCCATTACATTTTTAAATGAAAGTATAAAAAAAAACTTTGCTAGATTTACAATGCTAATAACTGTGGAAACACGTCATCACAGTCTGTGAAAAGAGTCCATTTCTGTGGGCAGGCGGTCAGACGCGAACCCACACACAGTTGGAATACAAAGGTACAGTGTAAACTGTTTCTGCATTATGAAAAGCACAGATCTGGCCAAGACTTTCAAAAGCCACTGCAAATCTTTAGCGTTCTAATGCCAGCAATATTCCTCAAAATGTCCATTTTGAATTGACAGAAGCACTTATTGGCACAGCCCTAAATTATTCATCTCGCCACAGCACATTTAATCAAAGGAAAGAGGCGAGGGAGGCACTCGCAAAACAGAATATCCATTAGAGCGTTATTGTGATTTCTCCATATTTAAAAACTGCAGAGTATAGATATTGGGCGAAAAACCTTGGGTACGATGATGCACTATCTCCCAGGAGCGTTCTATAGATAGTTCAAATACAAAGCAATTATATGAAGTGTGAATTATCATCGTGTGAATGCAAGGTGCTAACAAGCATGTCTAAATATGCCATTATCTCCTCTTTGAATATGATCATGATACAATGCTGCGATAAATAAGAGAGGCAGATGGTGTTTGGGCAGGAGTTGGATCTCATTAACTCTTCAGTTCATCGATCGCCCGCTGTCTGGAATGCAACCTGCAACCTTTAAGTTAACAGCTCGGATCCTCTGGCATCCATGATGCTGTCTAAGACATAGATTTAACTACAATGAGAGCAGCAGAGACGAAATGTGGGATGTTTACTACTGCCCTGATCTCAGAAGAGCCCACAATGTGTAGGAGGGACTCGCAAAGATGCACTACACTCTTAAAAAACTTCTTTATTGGCTTTGAAATTTCCACAAAGAACTTTTAACATCCATGAAATCTTTCCATTGTACAAAAAGTTCTTTATATTGGAGAAAGGTTCTGTAGATTATTAAAATGTTCTTCACACTAAGAAAAAAGCTTCTCTTTCTATGGCATCGCTGTGAAAACCACCTTTTTATGATGAGATTGTCATACTTACAGAGGTGTACAGGTAGCCTTCATTGTTCATGGCCAGGTAGAGCTTGGTCTGGACACCCTGTATAGCCACCACTCGCAGCCCAACGGGGATGAGGTTGAAAATAGCTGTGAAGTTACAGTACAAAACAGAATTGAACCCATGGGAAAGAAGCATGTCGGCATGGTCGTGTTTAAACATGTTACGTGTAGTGAACCGACCATAGCTATTATCTTCCTCTTTTGTACCATCGATGGTCCCATCAGCTTGGAGTTGTAGATGAAAGCCTTGTCGACTGTAGAGCTTGGTGACTATCCCCTTGAGCTGAGGCTCTGTGGAATTGAGACAACACAATTTAGGAGGACGGGGGAAAAGGGAGGGTGTGCAACAGCAGATTATATGGGGTGAGGAAGGAGAGAACATCCAGCACAAAGGCACAGCTTGTGAAAGCCAAGAAATGACTGTTGGAAAACCATAAAACGTGAATTGTGAAAACATAGTGAGTGCTGGTGCCAACAGGACCCAGGCATTTGCCAAGCATGCCTCAGTGTTGAGGTGATAGATAACTATGGCTTATATAACATGCATTTCAGTAATATCCTGATTCCGGTTAACGGCTCTGAATTTATGAGTTACGAAACTATGTTTCCTCATCGTATACAATAGAAAATGCAAAAAAGAGCAACAGCAACACAAATCACACTGTTTACCTATTCTGTGTTATTTGATGATGCTGTAAAAATATTAAATTGTTTTAGTCACAAACAGTTTTCCAGTAAATTAATTACAATAATTATCATTTTGTCTGCCTGCAGTTGTTTCCTTAAAGAGGTATTTCTACCTGACCTGACCCTTAGAAGAATTTGAATTGATGTGAAGCAAGGTAGTCAAGTTTGTTCAGTCATATTAAATAATATTTTGAAATATTTTTTGCTATTCTTTATTTTACTATTATTAATAATATTTTACATTTTTATATGGTTTTGTACTATTTTCACTTTTAAGTGATTGTGTTTTCAAAGCTCTGAGCATGAATACACCAACAAATATTTGGAAATATTGTTAATGCATTTTTTAATATAGCATTGAAAATAATAAATTTTAATAAATAATATATATAATATATATATATATATATTTTTTTTTTACTTCAATTTTCACATCCCAAGTTCACATCTGCTTCAACCTACAATTTAAAAATAAAGGTTCTTTATTGACTTTGATGGTTCATGAAGATCACTTAACATCCATAGAAACTTTTCATTGCACAAAACGTTCTTTAAAGTCGAAAAATGATTCTTTAGATTACTAAAAAGTACTTTAAACTAAGAAAAAAATGGATCTTTTAAGAACTGTGCACTAAAAGGTTCTTTGGGAAACCAAAATGGTTCTTCTATGGCATTACTGTGAACACACCCTTTTGGAACCCTTTATTTCCAAGCGTGTACCAACCAGAAGCCCACTGTATTTATTCAGAAACAAGATCCACATTTATTGCAGAATAAGAAGTAAACAAAACACTGAATATATTCAAGACCAGCCAGTGCTCATACTAACATTATACTCAATATTAGCAATGAAAATCCATCTAACCCAAAGAGTGCCACAGATCTGTTTAGCCCAGTCTCTGATTTAGACTGCGTAGACTGCATGCTATCTAGTGTAGAACAAGTGATGAGCTGTGTGCCCTGGTGATATTGCAACATCAGCTCTAGCTCAGAGAGAAGCCAGTGCTCAAAAGCAATGAACTGTGAAATCCTTGATACTCTGCGCAGCGGATCTTAGTATACAGTTCAGACTCTTTCGTATGGAAGGAGTTAAAGTGCAGTCACAATTTCTTAAAACGGTCAACTGTGACGATGATGAGGATGGGGATGATGATGAAGATGATTGATGGACATGGCTATCTGAATAAAGTCTGCTAAAAAGAACACACATAACATCAGACCTGGCCGCCTTCTCTTGCGTTTCTTTGAGCCGAAGAGTTTCACGCGTGAGAACAAGTTGAGCCTGCTGGGCTTCTCGCAGTTCCCTATGCTCTTATTGGGGCTGCTGGCGCAGCGGTTGGCATTGGCTTTCTCCCGCTCCCTCGCCTGCCTCTTCTGCCGAATGAGGGAGCTGGCGATCGCTGCGGCTGTAGCCAGTTTGGCGATTTGTTGTGGCGACGCGTCCCAGATTAAAAATGACCATATGTTGTGTATGTTAAAGTCCTGTGTGCTCAGAACATTGTCACGGAGGAAGAAAAATCAATACTCCATGACGGACTGCGTAATGGTCATTTCAGAAGTCCGCTGTTGCCCCCACAAGGATTGAGCATATTTTCCTCTTGACAAATCACTTGGTTTGAAGCCTTCACAGCCGCTTCATTCAGCGTCGGTTTTTGTGCCCTGACATGGTGCAGCAGATCCCGGACAGCAGCTCCTCTTCTTCTCTCCGGGGAAAAAAGCTGTCTTCTAGAAAACGTTGCCTTTTTGTTGCGCGTTTGTGGGAGAGAGAAACGCGTGCCATTGTGCCATGATCCAAAGGTTTACTAAGCCATGCGCTGATTCAGAAAAATGAGCACCTGTTAACACACCGCGGCTGAGGAAATAATTAAATATTGTCTTCATGTGAGAAACAGAGAGAGAGAGAAAGAGAGAGGGGAATTGTGCCGGTAAATAGTGAGCAAGAGGTCCCCGCCTTTCAATAACGCAGCCTTTAATTGAAGTTGAGTGGATTAATCGGCTTCCCCTGCAGATGTGCTCATGTTTTCAGCAGTGGAGATCTGCATAGGTACTCAACAGACTCCCCGTCCCCGTTCCCCAAGACCGCCCAAAATATGGAAATTCAGAGGCGTAGGAAACAGCAACTGAACTCGGGTGTCAGCAATATGATCCAAGAAGGAGAAAAATCCACATCCACTAGTGCGGAGATTCCAGATTGCTCTCTTTTCGACACTGGGCTGGATTGCAGCAGCAGCAGCTCGTTCTCCTCGCAGTGGCTCCTGCAGCAGCACGGCTCCAGCTGCTGCATGGTGACAGACAGCCCGAGAGACGTGACTGTGGTCTTCAACAAGCCGCCTTGTATAAACAGGCAACATTAGAGCCTCCTGAAATGAGGAGTGGCCTTTTTGGCACATATAATATACCTCATTAGTAGTCCTTTCATTGTCATACATGTTTTGTATTGATTTGTAGAATTACACTGTAAAAGTATTTTGTTAAATTAATTGAAAAAAAAAACTGGTTGCCAGAACTTTACTGTAAAATCACATTTTACAGTTCCTAACTGTATATCTCATTTAATGCTATAACGGTAATTTACCAACTAATTTGTGTTCAAATCTGTTTGCTACTGCAATAACAGACAAAAGAAGGCCACACTTAAAATTCATTAAAAAAAAATCCTCAGCAGCTAAACAATAACATAAACATCATCAGACTAGAATACAGCTCACTAAAATAATGCAGTAAACATTAACTAAACATACTGTGCGATGAATAGCAGAATAGAATAATAAAAGTATATTATTGTTTTGTTAAATATAATTTTTAGTCTGCAAATTTTAAGGTAATTCATATTTTTACAAATAAAAATAGCTAAAAATATATATCTACAGTAATTTTACTCTTTTAAAAATATATAAAGTATTTAAAATACTCTTACTGTATATGGTAAGGTAACCTGTAGTTAATTATTTAAGAGATATTTACATTCTTTTGAATTAACCATCAACCTATAGGCATGTTAATTCAGTCATATTACATTTTTTTTTACTCAATGCGCAATCCAAATCCAGTTAATTTAGATGTTACCATAAGCACATTATTTAGATTACCCGACAAAACAATTTTACCGTATATAAAGATGGATGGTGCCAACTAAGAGAAAATATATCTGAAAAAATATATACAAGCAAATACATATTTCAAAACTGTTTGTTTTTTTAAAACTCCAATCCTACTTTGATGAAACAACTAGAAAACTCTTGCGACCCACTTAAGATGAATTTCAGTTGCACTGATGAATTTCAGAACCACGGACAGCACTAAAAGCCCACGCCTCTCTGTTAGTTATAAACAAAGCCATTCAACCACTCTAACATGAGATTATCAGCTTAGAAATGTCTATACCTCATTCATTTGCCTAACTCCTATTAAGAAAGCCCTTAGGATTGGATATCTACAGATATCTAAAAGTGTACCTGATACAGATCTTCTCAAGGGAAACGCCATGCTACTCTCAGAGGCATCCAAAGAAGGCTTTTATTCTTTCACATTTCTTCACAGTGTGCAAAGCAAGAAAAAGGGCGTTGCGAACTTTCAACTAATTCTCATGAGTATTCTGTCCATTAAAAGAGCACAGCCCGGTGATCATAGCAGATCATTATCGGCTATTATTGACAGACCACTATGAGTTTAGGGCGCCTTATCAATGATTCATCAGATGCATCTGTGATACTGCCAACTCTAACATTCTCTTCAGGGTCATTCACAGCAAGAAGCTAAAGAGAGAAGAGAGTAGAGAGAGCAAACACTTTCAAACCTTTGAGATAAATGAATCCTAATCACAAACCTGAGGATTTACTTAAAAGTATACACTCAAGCTATCCAGCTTATAGTCAATAACAAATTACAGTATTAGTGTTGCCAAGGCAGCAAAAATAACAGGGCAATAAATAAAACCCATTTGGATAAAAAGTCCTTGGTAAGAAAAGTGTCAGAGATCTGGCTGGTTTACAAGCTCTGAAAACCATGCACAGTTTAGGAACAGTCCAGAAAAGCAGAACGAACCAGCTACATGTTCAGAGAGGGACTAATGAGATATCAGCGTAATGAGGAAACAGGGTTTTTTCTCAAACAGGGGGAATCGAATTAGTCTGGACCTCCTTCCTGTTATGTGTTGGGCCAACATGCGACACAACCAGGTGTATTTTACTGCTCATCTAATGCAACTAATCTAATGTAAGTTTAAGATCCTATCAAAGTCAGTCTCATATATGCAAGTGTTTTATGTAATCCTGTTATGCGTATGCTGTCTCCACTCATCCACATTAAATCTCTAGCGATTGTGACTTCTATCAATTCTTGATGTCTTTACAGATAAGGGACCCTGAGCTGGAGCACTTTTTATTTTCTGCATTCTATATATTTCTAAGCTGCTATTAAAAAATATGATGTCTTTGTTAGGAACTAAATCGAATTAGCCAGGCAATAATATAAAGTCTTAATCCAATTTATTAGGGCTATAAAACCTCATTGTTTATGGAACTTAAACTATCTAAAATCTTGTAATGATGACAAAAGATGGAGTCTCAAAATGGCATAAAAATATAAAAATCCCCTTTATTTTAATGACTGACTGAACAAAAGCACAATACCCATTAATAATTAACTTAACATTTTGGATAATTCCAATATATTTATATGATCACAACAGATTTAATTTAGCTAAACGTAAGACTGTTTACCTAAACAGTTAGAAAATACTTTAGTTTTATGCTTCTGTTTTCAGCCACCTTTCGAGTAAAAACAACAACCCCACCCTGATGAAGCTGATCTCAAAGAGCACCACTAGATGGCGCGAAAAGATGTGAAATGGGCTTAGAGGGAACATTAGGTTCATCGTGCGCAATAAAACAGACTTGGGTTTGAAATGTAGTGTATCCATGCAAGAGTAACAATTAATTGTGTGAGTCCAGACATGTCGGCGTACTGAACATTCCCTTACTAGTAGTCTACACTGTAACTACACAAGTGCTGTTATGAATTTTAATAAACTGAGTAGTAAGTTACTACTCAGTTTATTAAAATTCATAACAGCACTTGTGCATTTAAATAATAGCATGTGTTGCAATGGACACTTTTCACATTTCCGAGTTTCTCAAATTTGCTTTAAAGCGGACATCATAGTTGCATAAACTTTTATAGCGGGGAATGTAAACTACAACAAATATAATTTTTACATCTGAAAAAAGGACAGCATTTCTATGACTTCACAAAAGAAGGGAAAAATATCAGGAGATTTTATGTTGGCCAGAAGAGATCAAGATTTTAAATTTCCCGCCACTCCGTGGCCGTTAGAAAATCTCACACAGCAGCGTTAGCTAGTTTTAATGCCTGGGTAATATAACACAGTTTAATGTTATAAATATAGCCCTACAGTAAAAATGAAAATCTTTACTTGATTTGGGATGTTATTAACTGTGGGAACGCGTCGACACAGTCTGTGAGAAGGGTCCATATAAAACATTTACAACGCATGTTATTTCAGGTGTGTGTTTTTGTTCTTGGTGATAAAACAACGGCAACAGTCTTTGCTTATCATGTGAAATTAACATTGAAAGTGCTCGCCAGGCAGAACTGATAAACTTCTTATCTCGACAAACCTTCAGTATTTTCTTTTTTCTTTTGAGCGAAGAGTTTCCAGAATGGACAGCAAAAGAGCTCCTGACATTTACTATGAAAGGGTGAGTTTTCTTTCTTATCTACAGCAACAGACTGAGTTGACTCCGTCCGCAACAGAATGTACTCCTTGCCATCTTGAACAGTGTATACTTAAACAATGAAAGAACAACAAGTATTAGGAAAAATTATGGTATGACATAATATAGCCTAGACATCATTTTTACACGATACTGATTCATGCGAGCGTGCACGTACACACACACACACACACACGCACGCACGCACGCACGCACGCACACACACACACACACACACAGCGGGAGGCCGAAAGCCATAAAGAGAGGCCAAATGAGTTTAGAAAGATGATACTGACATCTAGTGGTAAAGCTAGTGAACTCTATACTATATTCTATACTATATCATTTATACTGTCATGTTTTCAAAACTGACGAATATAAACGAATTAGTGACTAAGCTGAACACAGAAACAAATGAAAGTATTAGGCTTTCTAAGACAGTCAAGATTTTCTAAACAAGTCACAAGTTGATTTTATAAACAAATTACATTTTAATATATCTGCAATTAATTTTTTATAATGTTTGTTATTTTTATAGTATTATATCTAATTTATAGCCACATACTGGAGTCGTCTTGTTTACACATGTGGTGTGAAGCATTACATATGATGAATTTTTGTCACTTTTATGAGGTTATAAAGTGTAAATCACTGAGGCTTCAACATGACAAATCAATTTTATTAGTATGAGCATCACAGAGTATGATGTATCTTGAAGGGCACTATTATAAAACATGGACACACAGTGGTGACATACAGTGACCAGAATTAAACACGTAATGAAGGTATCCTAAACATTCAATTAAAACTCCAAAGAAGCTTAATCTCTTGTTTAAGCTGAATCCCCACAGGTCTATTAAATATAATTAAAACCTGTGTCTTTTTAATGACCTCTTATTTTATATGGCCTCAGTGTAGATGTGTAGATTGTTCTTCACTTTTCCATGACGTAATAAACTTTAATGAGTTTTTCCTGTAACAACTTAATCAAACCTAATCCTCTGCACAACCATTAAACTCCCTCTCAGGGTTTGTGGACAACTATATTATTTATGACTCAACCACACAACACACATGTTAGAACATATTACTAAAAACCAAGCGTGCACTTTAATGCTTGTTGACCTTATATAAAATGTTATGCAATTTATATCCAGTGAAAGAACCACTGTAGACACTAAAAACAGAATACATCTGTTTTATACAGCATGCTATGTATTTTTAATGAGACAGCCTCTTTGTCTCCATGGCAATAGGTACCCAGCCTACATCCGTGAACTGAAGCGCGGAGAGCGCCTATGTCACGCTCAAGAAAAAGAAATAAAATACATACATAACCCTTTTCTTGCTATCAACACGTTTTATCTAAAGAAAGTGTTTGTAATTAAAGCATTTGTTGTTTTGAGATAAAGTGTGAGAAGAGTGGAAAGCTATTTTTGCTTCTCGTGAAGCGCACTCGGCTGTTACAGTAAATTTAAAGTGACCGCGCCACCGCAAATATTATCGCAAAATAAACATCACACTTGTTGGTCACACATATCTCTAAGCTTAAACGCCATATTTATATAGTTTCATGTTAAGTTACTCTTCGTAGAGGCCTAATAGATCGGTGGCTACTACCGCCGAGGGAATCAATTTTTAATGATTTTCCGTGCGATGCTTGACATCGGGCCATTGATTGTAACCGTCTGCATAACCAGATCGTGCGCCCTTTTTGCAGAATCATAAACAACCAAATTTATATCAATACATGGAAAGGAAAAAAGGTTTATGCAAAATGATAGATGTGATGTCTTACCCTTGGTTGCATCCTTGTCTTCTTTCGTCTTTAGTAATGCTTTCCCGCTCATAGATCCCAGTTTTGATGAAGAATTCCAGATGATAACTCACACCAAATCGGTCCGATCATTTAAAACTGGCTCTTCTATTAAACAGTGGCCAACCCCCCTTTAAAGGAACCAGAGCGCTGTTTATAACGGTTTCCCATTGTATCATGTCTTTTAAATTATGTTTTTCATATACTTTAAATCATAGAATACATGGCATTCAGCATAAACCAGTTATGTATGCTATTCCAATCACACTTATCAAATAAACCAAATAACTTGAATAAGAGGTTTAATTAGATGACTTCAATGCAGTGGATTTTAATGTTGCTGAATCCTTACCGTTTGCTGGTCGTTATTATCTTCTCTGGCAGGTGTGCATAGCGCTTTGTTCCATGTGACAAAAGACAAGGCAGCAAAGCAAGGCGTGAAAAATTTTTAAAAGGTGAAATGAAAATGTAAAAGGCCACTTGCCAAGCTGTTTCAGCGTCGTTCAGTTTGCAGTGTGCAAGATTACAAGTCGAGCGCTCATGATGTGCTTTGACACATCAATCAGACCACATGGCGGTGTACGCAACTATTGAGGTCGCGTTGTGGAGCCCAGTCCCAAACTTCACCACGTGACGTGTGACGTCGCCCTCCGCTGATGCTTCAGTCATCATCAGAAAACTCTCGACTTGACAAACATGACGTAGAACATCTACGCAAAGTCACCGCAAATGCAGGTCATTTAAAGGTCATTTCATTTAAAGTGTAGCGACAGGTCAGTAAGTTAAAATATACAAATAATAAGCAAGACAATCTGTTAAACAATTCCAAGATTGAACTAAAAACGCCTGTATTATTCCAACAGGTTATGCACTCGTTAGCTGATTTATTCTATCCTATAGACTATAGAATAAAGGGACTTGGGCTATATTTGCTTGATTTAGCAAAAATAGTTGTTTGTTACACACTAATTATAACTATCATATTAACTACAAAGGTATCAAATTATCGTCTGGTGCAATTGTGTTCTGCTGAGAAATTAGTTCACCTGAAGGGTAACCATAGCATGAAAATACTCGTTTGAGCAAGATAAATCCCTATAGTAGTTGACTAATTGAATCCATTAATGTCATTGTAATTTCCACTTCATTCCACCCTCCAAGAGCAGCATTAATTATGTAGTTTAAACTTCCTGTTTGACTGCTACAGAGAAGTCACAAATCTTGTTATATAAAAGCAATGAAGCAAGTATATTGTCGGATATGAACACTATATATAAATATTTAAATTCTACACTTTTAAACTAGATCTGTCCGGTTCCTTAAATGTTTAGTACTAGATACTGTCAAACAAAAATTCACATAGTTTCTGTTGGGAAACTTATGTTGGCTTATTCATCTTGAAACACTGAAGGAGGAATGATGGTTGGAGGAAAAGGACTTTTTCAGTTTTTGTTGTCAAAGACTGTAGTTGTTTGCCAAGTAGCACTTCCCTTAACACATTATGTCAGTGTTTGTTGTTTCCTAACTTTAATTTTAAAAGCATTAACTTGTTTATTGCAGCCATGAAAGTTTGTTAAGAGGGCAGTATTAGTCAGCCAAGTCTTGTCAATATTTGCTGGGTCCTAAGTCTGAACTAAGTTCTCTGACTCAGCAGAAATAAATTAAAAGACTGAAATGACTCAGACATGTGAATAGGTATCCATGCACGTATAAATCATCCACAAGAACTGTATAATCCACATATATATTCATACTGCTCTGTTATGAAGTCTGAAGCGGCACAAAACGCATTATTCAAACATCAGGATGTTTTCTCATGAAACCACACATTACATCAAATAGAACTATTTCAATCATGTCAGCTATGAAAAATGGAATAAAAATGCAGTGCAAAGACCCACAAACACTGCAGGTGCAGACAAAAACACCCACTCAATGAGATATCTGTTTGCATGAAGTGCAAACACGTATGTCCTGAACTTTGGAGTGGAACATGAAGGTATTTAGACTGTTGGGAAAGGTTTGTGCCTGAAGGGAAATAATCAAAGAGAAAATGGTGAAAATGTATCCCATTATTTTGATATGCAGTTTGCTGCTAGAAACTTGGCTTTCTTCTGAAGGTAAGTTAACATTCATCTGTCTTAACCTATCTAGTTTATGTACGTTCCTGGAAATCATTGCTTTTAACACACACTTTTTTAGAATGAAACACTGAATTGTCAGAATTCTCAGCTTGAGCTGGTCAATATAAAATCTGTTCTAATAATCAAAGACTGAGTAAACTGTTAACACAAGAAGAATTTTCATGGTTTGTGTTGTGAGAAAACATAAAGAAAACAAAAAATCAATCATCATATTGTTCCTATCATAGTGGAACTGAAAGAACGTAATTCTTTGACTTCAATAGCTGTTCAAACTCAACATAAAAACCTTTCAAAGTAAAACAATATTCCTTTGCCAAATCTTCAATGCTTGTCAAACTACATTATCTGTGTCCTAGAAACAGCATATCTCTTTTGTGCATGTAGCTGCAGTGTTTCTGCCGAGGGATCTGGCGGGGTCTCTTCTGAAGAGACAGAAACGCCATAACACAGGTAGATTTGAGGAGATGATGACGGATAATTTGGAAAGGGAATGTTTCGAAGAACGCTGCAATCTAGAGGAGGCCAGAGAGGTTTTTGAAGACCAGGAACAAACCGTGAGTTACATAAGCACGTTTATCTCGAAATGATTAGGACTCTGTTTGCGAGTTTAAAAACTTTCCAATCTCTGTTTCAGATGAAATTCTGGATCTCTTATATGGGTGAGCATAAATATTCTTTCTGATACATGTATCATTTAGAACACTGATTATAAACCTTTCTGTATCTGTTTCTGTACTTTCTAATTTGTCCATAAAGTGTCTGTTAATTTTACCTTACGTTAACATTGCAGGATATATTCATAATATCATGATTATGGCCTCTCCTCCTTTCAGATGGAGACCAGTGTCAGTCATCTCCCTGTCAGAATGGAGGGAAATGTGAGGATGGTATGAACACATACACCTGCTGGTGTCCAGCCCGCTTTAGTGGGAAGAACTGTGAGTTGGGTAAGATCCACAATCCTCGCATCCTCACAGGAAGTCAGTGATTGTTATGTGAAACATTAAAATATGTTGTGTAAAGAAAATATACAACAAATGTTTTAATATACATCTTCTAGTTCATCTAATTTTTTAATAAATATGCCAAAATATGTTGTTTTTAGTTTTATTTTGTGTTTTTATATGTTTATTCTGAATTGAATATTTTTAAAGATGAAGCTTATGAAGTTTAAAAATACACACACAAACATGTATATATTTAGACACAGATCATAAAAGCAATCATGAAATGAATATAAATATCTTAATTTCATATCAAATAAATAATAAACTCATCTTTTATGATTTATTTATTTATTTTTTATGTGTCCAAATATCTCTGCATTAGTACTTTGTCAAAAAGAAATTCTTAACCTTGTGTGCTTTTGTGACTCTTAAAGTCTTCCTCTGCTAAAACCTTACTTCGTCTTTCATGGGTTGCTCTGGTGCAGAAATGGCAAACCAGTGTAATGTAAATAATGGAGGCTGCATGCACTTTTGCGTTGTGGATAAAATTTATGGAGCAGTGTGTGACTGTGCCGAGGGTTACAGACTGGCTCTGGACAGCAGGACTTGTGAACCTACAGGTACTATAATCCTATTCCCACTTATTACATGGCATTTATCTGCATTAAGCCAGGACGTACACTGTATTTCAATCTCATAGCACAAAGCTTTTCTTATATTGTGCAGTATGATCCTTTCATCCTATGCAGTAGCATATTTTGAATACCATTTTCATTCAAGGAATTTCATTTACGTTTTAGGGCAGTACCCATGTGGACGTCTTGGAGCGAATATTGCTGAAACACTTAACTCAAGGTCTTTTTTCAGTGCTGAGAATGGAAATCAAAATCACTCTCTCAATCGCATCAATACAACAGAGTCCAGTCCTACAGATCCTCCTGATGTGAACGGGACTAGCACACCTCAACCTACACTGAAAAACATCACCTCATTCTTTCCCACTCAGCCCACCATCACAAATGCAACAAACAATGAATATCGTATTATAGGAGGAAACGAGGCAACACCAGGGGAGATTCCATGGCAGGTAGGTTAAGTGATGAATTGTGTGTCCAAATAAAACATTCATAAGATTTCTCCTCACCTTATGAAGCAAGGCTGGTATAATCTTTTCTAGTTTGTGTCGAAAACTCCACAGAACCTTGTAAAGAGGACATTACAATAAAAACCGTAATATCAGAAATTTAGACTGTTTATTCTTTGTCATGTTGGCAGGTGGTTTTTATGGAAAAGGTGAATAAGATTGCATTTTGTGGCGGCTCTCTCCTCAGTAAAGAATGGGTCATTACAGCTGCCCACTGTGTTGAAGGAAAGGTGGGATCTTTCTTCATCAGAGTGGGTGAGAAACCAACTACACTGTCACATGGTTGTTATTGCTATTTGGTTATAAAAAGTTGTGAATAGTATATATAATTTATTATTTTATTATTAATTTCACTGTCTCTTAAAAAATTACAGTTATGTATTCCAGAGCACATGTGATGTGATATCACACGTTGTCAATGAGTTGCTATATTTCTGGTGCTATATTTCTATAGGGGAACATGATGTGTCAAAGAATGAAGGAAGAGAGAGTGACCACGGCATAGTGGATTACCATATCCATCCACGTTACAACTCTCAACGGAGTCTTTACAATCATGACATTGCCCTGTTGAAGCTCAAGGGACCCGTCAAATTCTCTGACTACGCCCTGCCCATCTGCCTGGGCTCTAAAGACTTCACAGAGACCTTGCTCAGGAGTGCAGAAAACTCCCTGGTGAGCGGCTGGGGGAGGCTACGGTACGGGGGCATGGAATCTAAAACACTTCAGAAAGTAGAGCTCCCCTATGTGGACCGGACAGAGTGCAAAGGCAGCAGCACCGACACCATCTCCCGCTTCATGTTCTGTGCCGGTTACAGTACAGTACGCAAGGATTCCTGTCAGGGGGATAGCGGAGGACCCCATGCCACCCGCTATCTCAACACATGGTTCCTCACGGGTATCGTCAGCTGGGGCGAGGAGTGCGCTAAGGAGGGAAAGTATGGCATCTACACCCGTATCTCCAGATATATGTACTGGATAAGTAACGTTACTGGCATCAGAACAGGACATATGTCCAATACTGATCAACAGAGTTGGAATTAGGTTAGGCCTTTGTGCAGGGTTGTTTTAAAAGTATCATAAAAACACATCTCGGAATAAATTAGAGCTCACAGAGATTTTTGTACAGATGATATTTACTAGTCATCATTCAACAGACATACTGTAACAATCAAGAAAAAATATAGTTTTCCATCGTATACTTTGTGCTTGTACATCTAGTGAAATTATTTTCTTACATGTATACCACAAAGCAGTATGAGGTCACTTTCATCTTAATAACTCTGTACATATTATACACTAGAAGTGTATGGCTTTAAGAAGTGCACTTCAAACTGAAGTACACGAAACCCATTCAGACCGCATCCACTTTTCTTCTCCCTTGTCAAGCCCTCTTTTAAACTAATGACATGCAAATGTACACTACTTTTCAAAAGTTTGGGGTCGTTTTTATAACTGTTTTTACAATGTAATTTATTCTTGTGATGGCAAAGCAGATTTTTCAGAAATCATTACTTCTTTTTTCAGTGTCACATTATCTTAAAGAAATCATGCCAATATGCTGATTTGATCTCAAGAAACATTTCTTATTATTATCAGTGCTGAAAACTGCTGCTAAATATGATGTTTTGTGGACACCATGATTTTATTCAGCATTCTTTGATGAATAGAAAGTGAAATAGAATTTGAAATAGAAATACTTATCAATGCCTTTACTTTCACTTTTGATCAATTAAATGCATCTTTGCTGGATAAAAGTAGGCATTTCTTTTCAGAAAAAAAAAAGTCTTAGTAAAAATCTTACTGACCCCGAACTTTTAAACGGTACTGTATTTATTCATTGCTGTTTTTAATGCGGTTAGCTAATGTAAATTCACTTCAATGGTTTCTAAGCAGTTAACAAAAGTTAAATGCACATTGTGCGTGCAGGAAGTGTGACAGAAAAAGTTATTAGAACGAACAAGTTTACAGTGGACGTTCTAATGATGTATACCACCAAGTTTTATTTCAATGACAAAAACGGACCCAAATATGGTGGACGCGCTAAAAAAGGATTTTTACATCAAAATGAATTATGCTGTTTCTACAGTAAACCCGTACAAAAACACTTTGATAACTAAGAAAATTTGCTAAGTATTCCAGAACAGTAATATGTGAACTGACTTCAAGTGAATGAATACAAACATGGATCATCTGAAGGTGAGCAGTATGTTTTTAAGCATAACTGTGAAGCAATAAAGCAATCACATTGCTGACTAGTGATTTGTAAAGTTTTCACCTCACATACTCTCTGAATAATAATATTTCTCAGAAATATTTCTTGGAGAAATACTGATGCCAAAGTAAAGTCAGAGTAATAAAAAAAGAGGAATTAGTGTTAACCTGGTAGGTTTGGGAATGGAATGTTAGGTTTTGGCACATAAACTAGATACTAATGTTTAGTTTATATTTCATTCTTTGTAGCACTGGTATCCATTCCAGCACTAAAATGGCTTTTTAAAACAAGTGTCCAACCACTGTACCTATCCGAGGAGAGAAAAAAATACTTTGCTATTCTCTCAAGCCAGTTTACACCCCATGCCATAAACCTTCCTGTTTTTAATATACACTTAAATACTGTGCTAACTACACAAATACACGTTTTATATCAAGTTATGGCACAGCATGGTGATGGTACTTTCCAGGGATGAAGTGGATCAGTGTAAAGTGCTTTGCAAAGCTCCTTTTATTTCCAGACTGTATTGTTGTAGGTGTGGTCATTGGCTCGATCGAAGGGAGAGAGAGGAATCCCTTTTTGTCTTTAAATCCAGCATAATCCAAAATCCCCACTGATGGCAGATGGAAACTTTCTCTCAGCTAGGCAGCTCTGTTTTCCTGACTTGGTGTTTGTTTGTGTGCTTCAGGTTGGCGTGACTGGGCTCAGTCCTGAATGACAGAAATGGCCTTTAGGGTTGTCACATGGTGTGAGCTTTGTGTACATGTGGTTTATGTACTTAGGTGTTGCTGGGCTTCCTGCTGTTTATATTTCCCGTACCTATGAGACAACACCGGAGTGCATTAGAAAGAAAAGCTTCTATTGCAGCATTCTATTACTGCTCAGATCTGATCAAATAAACACATTCAGTTTGTCTCTTCAAAATAAAATATTCAACATGTTTATGTAAGCTGCATTTTAGAATATAGTATTCTTATGAAATCATTAGGCCTGTAGAGTTCACTCACCATAAGCCCCCCTCCTGATTTAATGGAGGGACTTCTGCCTGCATCTCCCAGCATTCTCAGCAGTGTATCAACAGGGAGTTTTCCTTCACCTCCACGAGTCAAATTCTTAACATGCCTGTGGGAATTATAGTGGAGCATGTCTTATATTTTTTGCTCTGCTTGAGCATAAATTAAAAATAAAAAATGACTCACCAAAGCCCCATGGCACTCTCCTGCAGCACGTGAATGACATCACCACATTTGATGATTACATCATCCTTGCCACACTTTAAATGGTCCACCATTGCTCTATACCTTCCAGGAACCTAAAAGACAACAAACAAACCAGCATAGTACAATGTCATAACCATCATATAGACTATGTTTAAACAAAATTCTTCTTTGTTGATGAAGTTTTCCCCAAATAACTGGGAATCTTAGTGATATCTAAAGGTCCGAGCTCACCAGCAGCACATCGTCTTCTTCATCAGAGTCTGAGATGTTTGAAAGGTCAGTGGTCCAGTCTTCCAGACCCTCACAGATGTCCACTGAGTGAGACGTCCCTGGCCAGCCTGCAACCCACAACCAGCCGAACCATAATGACATTCTCCCCGAACGGGTTGTCAGTTTTTCATGCATTGCCATTACGTGATTCAATTTCATGCAAATGTGCCACAATTTACATATTGCATATTAAAAATCCCATTTCAAAAACCCATTATGTTCGATAGCATAGTGAATTTTCCTGTTCCTATCAACTAGACTAAATGCCAGTGAAAATAGCCTCTGCGTGGCCTCTGACTCACTGCGCCGGTTGTGGTAGCGAGGACGTGGAGAAACGATGACTGGGTCTGTCAGAACCGGACTCACGCGGCCTGAGTCAGCCTCCTCCGAGCTGACGGACGCCCCCTGGAGCTTGCTGTGAGGAAGGACATCAAAACAACCTGAGCAGCCAGTGATCTGTGTGGACGTCCAGGGCATGCATACGGACATATGCCTCACACTGACGCACCAACCGATGAACCGAGGAACCGACGAACGGAAACAAGGGCGTCAAAGGAACACAGGGCAAAAATACAAACATCCATCAAACCACATAACAAACAGGATAATCTGAAACCGGACTGTGGTCAATAGAGTAAAATTGCAAATAAGCTCAATATTAATGATGTGAGTGTAATTTTCAGGCAGTAAATTGAATTTAATTGAAACAAACATTAGTAGAGTTGACATGACATTGACCCCAATCCTGTTCCACTGAACAACAACATTCAAATAAATGGTTTTGAAAAATCAAATATAAAGTACTATGTGCTGCAAATGACTTCCCAAATTTAATTAGCCTATAAATTTAACTGTTATTATTTTTTATATATACAATTATATTTGTATCTTTAATATATTCTATTAATCTAGGTGAAGTATATAGTTTTTTTTTTTTTAAAGTAACATCCGTCATAAATAATCCTAAAAATCACATCAAAATAATCACAGATTTGCATACTAGCTGATTAATTATCCCATGACTTAAATTAGATTTAAAATAGATTTAAATGTCCAATTAGGATAAAATGCTTCACTAAATGTTTAAAAAGCATGATGTTTGAAAATAGTTCATAGTATTTATTAGACAGTCATTTACTGCATGTAGCATTTTATGTTTGATTCTCCAAAGCTCAAATGTTTCTATTAAGTAGGTTTCAGAAATGGCAAGAATGTGTGCTTCAAGAATGTTTTTCATGCCAGAATGGTACTGATTAGTATTATATCCATCATGCAGATGGGCTCAAAGCATACAGTCTTTATGTATGTGATTTATATAAGGCAACACTGTTAGACAATTTCTGTTGAATTTTGTTCATATCCTTCCATATGCAAATATGAATGTTGATACATTTTACATCCGTACTATAGAAGTAAGGATCACCTGTCAGCCAAGGGTGGAGATAATGGCTGCTCACCATCCGCGTGAGCATCACCTGAGAAAGTGAAACAGAGTTTGACACACTAAACATGACAGATTTAATTAAGGCATACCAATTCCTAATTTAAAACATTCAACACTGATATTAACAGAAATGGAAATGCAGTGTGGAAACCTTTGCCAATCTTTTGCTGATTGTTGAGGATTTTTCTAATCTCAGTGAGCCATGCAATCTTCACATCTACAGTTGAAGCCTGCAAAATAAAACAATCATAAAATACAAATCAATACAAATTTTTCCACCATAATTTTTTTCTTGTTCAATAATCAATTTCCTTATATAATATTTTTATATTTACTATATTAGAAAATACTTTTTTAGATTTTTTATTATATTTTATTAATATAACTCATTTATATATATAATATCTTAATTTTTTTTGTATTTTATTTTATTTTAATTAAAAGTTATATTGTTATCAAAACAATTTTAGTAATAAAAAAAAAGTAAAGTTTTTTTTTTTCAATTTTTAAAATCCTAAAACTTTTTTTAAATTAGATTTCGAATCCTGAATTTTCAATGTGGTCACAATGTGTCTTAAAAATGGCTAATTAGTTCCTCTGAAGTGTTTTTTAAACACTTATTTTTTTAACAAACTGACATTTTATGTTCAGGACTTGACATTAACATTCACTGTGAACAAGCATTTTTTGATATATCTCCATCAACGAGGAGGTATTGAGGAGGCGTTATTAAGTGATGACAGAGGCACTTGTAACTTTTTATCTAGTGCATACTGTGGAGTTTTAACCTTGATAAAATGACTCACCTGAACAACATACACCTCCTCTTTTCCGTTATACCAAATTTCAAACTTCTTTACATCCCCTTTGACGTTTTCTGCGATACCAACAGCACTCATCTGCAAATGAAACAGAGGGGTCAAAGATCTCACTTGGAAATTCAGTAATGCAGTATTTTAATAACCTTGTGGGTTTTTCAACGGCCAATGGAATCTGAGTTAATCCTAAAACCCCTTTCATAAAAACCTCCATCTCTTTGAGCACACTTAAAATAGAGCTGGAATAAATAAACAGGTGCTTAACTTCAGCATCTGTGCAACACAACATGCTCGAAAATTGCTTAAGTGTATAAAACAGGTCAAAGTTGGCAGGTTAGCTGCATGGTGGATGTCGTAATTGTAAAATCTGCCTGCAAAAAGCATCTTTCTACTTTGACGTTCATTCAAAAGTATTATTTAAATAGCAAATCCGTTGATCTCTCACTCTCACTCACCATCAAGCAGTGTTTGAAGCTGTAAGAGGCTGTCCGATCATGTGCCTCTCCACTCTCCTCTCTCTTCTTGCAGAAAAGCAGAGCTCTTTCGTGAAGGAACAAATGCCTTTGCATTGGTTTAAAGCGAGCCATGTCTTTCATGCGAGTTGGCCCTTTCCTATGGTTGATCCAGACGTTGAAAGACCCCTGCATAAGGACGCGACCCAGGTCACTCAATTCGCCCTAGATACAGAGGACACGGAGAAAAGCGAACTGTCAGTCAACTGTCAGTCACGATAATCATACAACCATTAAAGGAACAGTTCACCCAAAATGAAAATGTGCTGAAATTGTTTTCACACTCAGGCTTTCCAAAATGTAGATGTAGTTTGTTTCTTCACCAGATCAGATTTAAAGAGACGAGACATTAGCTGATTGACTGGAAATGTGGATTACTTGTGGATTTTTGTGATTTTTTTATCAGCTGTTTGGACTCTCATTCTGACGGCACCCATTCACTGCAGAGGACCCATTGGTGAGCAAGTGATGTAAAATTGCTGTAAATTCTGATGTGAATTTCTCCAAATCTGCTCTGATGAAGAAACAAACTCATCTACATCTTGGATGGCCTGAGGGTGAGTACATTTTTTGGGTGAACTATTTCTTTAATATTCCTCCTCTATCCTTCCTCATTTCTTGGCCGCACCTCATAACCAGTGATGGAAATTTGATGCATGGAGTCATTGACAGACTTGAGGAGGTCCAGCATGGCATTTAGTGCCCCCTGCAGCTCAGATGCATACTGCGAGTTTGAGCTGTGTTTTAGTAGTTCCTAGTCAAAGAGACAGACAGCATTTAGTATAATAGACATCTGTGGGGGCAAAAAATTCTATAACAAGCATGGATTTGTTTTGTCATAGTTAAGCACCTTCAGTAGAAGCTGGTACTTGGTTAAACGTTGAACAGGTTTCAGCAAATATGAGTCCAGACCTAGTTTATGATCCAGCTTCTTTTTGCACTCCTACATAAGAAAAAAGTTCAAATTAGCTAAATAAACAATCTAAAACTCATTTAATGAATATAAAATATTACACTAATCACTATCTATCCTTATAAATATCTGCTAGTGTTGTATATTGTAACCATGTTTATCAGTTGTTAAAGTATGGTTGTGCGATATATAAAAAATATCCACAGCAATACCTGGATGAAGGCTGAATCTGAACACTGCCTCCAGAGGGCATCTGAGCGAGGTTTGTTCTGGCAGTAGCGCTCATAGACCTGAAAATTTTCTTTCTGCAAAAACATTCATTACAAGAGAACTCTTAATGGGGGATTAAGTATCCAGATAAGTGGTTCCTATATTATTCTTCAGAACAACAGCAGCATAAATCATATTTAGTTGTGAATGTGAGTTTGCAGTCTAAAACATTTCTTATTTTCATCAATGTTGAAAACAGTTGTGCTGCTTAATATTTTTGTGTAAACCTTGATACATTTTTTCAGGATTCTTGACCAGTGTTTGTTTTGAAATAGAAAATCTTTTGCATCATTATAAATGTCTTTACATATACAGTATATGTATGACACAGAATGGCTCACCCGTTCCAGAAAGTGTGCTCCCACTCTCTCTGGGGTCTCTAAGCAGCTCTCGAGGTCCTGCAGAAATATCCTGCACAACAAAGACAGGATCAGCATGAATGTGTATTTATGCGTCCATGCGTGTGGGCATATTTCTCACCTGCTGTGGAATTTATAGACCTCCGGCAGATTTCCAAACAGCTCTTCTTTCTTGTTTCGCAGTACAGATGGCAGTATATTAGAAAGAGATGGGTTATCCATCTCTGCCCTGTAACCCTGTCACAAAATCACAGAGCAGTCATTTTTTAGAACTATTACATTATAGCTCTAATTATGCGCTTTTCATGTTGTGTCTTTACTCATTGTGCCAAATCAGACCTAACACAGTTTATTTTGTTTTTATTTGGCAGTCTCCACCAATAGTTGTACAGAAAACATCACATTAACAGAGTCAAATGTGTGTGTAACTATATGATCAGGCTCTGACTCACTGCGACACTATAAACTACAGTGTGAAAGGAAAGATGTGATTTCAAAATGAGTGCATCCAAAGGTCATCTACATTATTACCACTGAGAGGCAAATGGGATGAGGGAAAACAAAACACAGACCAATTATTTCAAAGTCATTCGGTCAAGACATTACCAGCAAAACAGACAGCAGCTCATCCACATAGATTCTCTCCGTCTCAATCAGCTCCTTCATTACGTGGCTGCAGAAGCGAGGGATGCATGGGCAATAACAGAGGAGAAAGGGGGAGAAAGATATGAGGACAGAACTGGAAAGAGACTGGTGAGAGACAGACAAAGAGAGGAGGTTGAGAAGAAATTCATGATTCATGAACATACTTTTTTGTCAAGATATTGCATAAATGCTCACCGTTTGTGCTGGTCGGGGTTCTCAACTCCCTCTGGGCTGTAAGACAGACAGCTGCGGTTCTCCTGGTAGTCGTGCATGACCTCTATCTACAAGAACCGGAAGAAAGTTCCTAAAGCTGTCAGCAACGAGTAGACGAAGTGCGCTTTGTGTGATTTTGAGATGAGCAAGGATGGTCAGCCAAACCTTTTTAGTGCTGGGACCTTTCCGTGAGGCCCTTTTACCAGGAAGTGCGAGATCAAAAGAAAACCTTAAACTGGAATTCACGTCAAAACCTTTGAAAAAGACAAGAAGCATTCAGACAAATGGAAACAGTAAGTTTGTCATATGCAAATGTGGTTGAAATAGATAAACATACTGTGTTTTGGAGAGAATACAGGGGATTTGCAGCGTGGCGAGTTCTCGGGCCTTGGAGCGACTAGCTGGATGGGTCTGACCTGAATATCAGCCAGTTTCCTCAGACAGGCCTGTCTGCTCTGGATCATTCCCTGCACTGTTGACAGCTTCTCTGTGACAGCTTCTATCTGAGACTAACAAGAAAGGAACGGGTGAACTTAAAATAGGCACTTGATCGATAGAGAATGAGTAAGGACATACTGTAGAAAAAGAGGGAGATGGCATTGATGCATTCCAGTGTCTAAAAAAAGTATTGCAGCTTCAGAGCTCAGATCTGTCTGCCACAGGATAAATTGCAACTTTTTATCTCACAATTCTGAATTTTCTCGCAATTATGAGTTTATATCTCACACAATTCTTTTTTTTTTTTGCAATTCTAGGAAGAAAAGTCAGAACTGTCAGATATAAACTTGAAATTGCAAAAAAAGAGTCAATTCTGAGTTTATATCTCACAATTTTGTTAAAATTCTTACTCTGTGGCAGGACAAAAACAGAATTGCAAGAATTGTAAACTCAAAATTCAGAGAAAAAAGCCAGAATTTGGAGATGCAAACTCGGAATTGGAAGAAAAAATTTCTGAATTGTGAGATAAAAAGTCACAATTACCTTTTTCATTTTTTTTTTAATTTCATGGCAGAAACAGGCTTCCATTAAAATCATTTATTCGATTTTAGTATGAACTTTGTCTGATGCATTTCTACTAGGAGAAATAAAAAATAGAAGCAAATTAAACAGTCGTTGACCAATTAAGATATTAAATTTAATGTGGAAGCTTAAATATTTTTTTCTTTACATTTATTTTCTTGCTGTCTAAGAGAAAGAAATTAGATACTGCAAGATATTAGCTTGTCTAAAAATGAAAATTCTGTCATCTTTTCTCACCCTCATGTTGTTCCAAACCTATATATGATTTTCTTTATTGAACCACTAAAAGGAGATATTATGAAGAATGTTGGTTAAAAAAAATTTCTGAAAATTTCTGTTCTTCAGAAGACAGAAAACAATACCATTTTGAAACACCATATAGGGGTGAGTACATGATAACGGAATTTTCATTTTTTGGGTGGTCTACACATTTAAATCTCTTTTGTAATTGTCCTATGATCTCATTTAAAATTATATTAATTATTTAAACTATAGAACAAATGAAGCTGAATGAGCACATCCTCAAAACCTGTATAAATGGGGTCCAAAAGTATGAGATCACTTTAAAAAACTGGCTTGGTGTCATTAAAGTGAGCATGAAATGTAAATTCACCCTGTCTATTTTCTATATGCATGTTATTTTTTTAGAAAGAAATTCAAAAATATATTTTAATTACATTTTCTCAGATTGTAATGCTGATACTATAATTTGTAATGGAAATGTATTAAATAAAAAAAATGCCAAGTAGATGCATTTTCACTACTTGTCTCAAACGGTGTATTTGTGCTTTATTCCATAACCGTACCTGCAGCTGTGGTGTGAGTATTGCCTCAAACTCCAGACTGAGAATATCTGGGTTAGACCGCACCACTGAGGGCGCCGTCTCCATCAGTCTCTCAATGTCCTGCAGGGCTGCCTGCGCCCCCTCTTTGGACTGAAACTTATCCAACAGCTGGTTAGCCAGCAGATAGGCCCCCTCATCACACCAACGCACAGTCTGCCCATACACAGATATACAGTGTCTGTATGTGCTTTGCATAAAGTGCATATATTACATATTTCTTGCATTTGCATAGTTATTACCTCCTCCAACCGCAACAGCAGGTCTCGTATACGCGTGAGAGATGCCCGTTTGGCACGTAGAGCTGTAGTGAGAGTGTCAGAGTGATGCCTCAGTTCATTGCAGCGCTGAACTATTAGGGCAAGAGCGTAGTGATGACTCGCTGCCAGCTGGTGCCCATGCAGAATAATAATCTGAGCACGGCCCATTTCTTCCTGCAAAAACAACAGAGCACTTTTGGCTTTTAATCAATGTATCAGTTAAAAGACAGGTCAAATTGATCTTAGCATCAACTTCAGTATCAATCAATATTGGTGATGTGCTCAAAAAGGCATAAAAAAGAGAAGGTCAATTATTTTAATCTTTAAGGTATTAAACCTCTGCTGTGGTTTCCAGCATCTCGAGGTCTATGAGTAGCTGCTCCGTCTGGGCCACTGTTGTCCCCACAGATGCAATGGCTTTCTCCTGTGCACTGAGTTTCTCCAGAGTGGCTTCCATCTGTGCACAGACCAAAACCAAATAATTATGTTCACTGATGCATTTAAAATAAATATTTTATAGTGCATTCATTCACAAAAAAAAAATTACAGCAGATGTGACTTTGGTATAATTACAAAAAAAGTTTGAATGGTTTTTCCTTAAATTGTTTATATTAAATGCTTAATAAACAGTGAGAGTAGAGTCATCAGCATGTAGTCAAAGGTGTAGTAATCAACATAACACTTAAAAAGCCATAGCAATTTTTTTTTCTTTTCATTTACAAGAATCATCCAAATGAACTTTCCAATGGTGCATTGAGTCAGTAAAATGACTTGCGCTTTTCAATGCCATGCATGACAGAGATGAGGACCCTTGAAAGACAAACTGATTCACTTGAATGAATTGGGTGGTTACATATGAGAGTATGAACTGCTTGGGACAAACCGATGCATTACGATAAATTTTACTTTCCAATGCTGTACATGAAAAAGTGGACCACTTAAGATTAGATTGACTCTCTGGCTTTCCAACGCTTCATATAGATAGAAGACAAACCAAATCACTAAAATAAATCTGACTTTGTAGCACTAAGAGTGAGAGAGCGGAGAATGTTTTTACTTTATCTGGTGGTAGCAAATTTCCGCAAAGTAGCACTCGCTGCAGTGACATTGAAAACAGCAATGTTGCACTGTACCATCCGCAAATATTTGGGGAAAAGTAGCTTGTTTCTAGAAAAGCTGGAAAAGCAGTATTTTAAAAGTACAATCACTACTTTTAGTACTCCAACACTAGTCTGTACCTCATGGAAGCTCATCTCGTACTGGAGCAGCTGAAGGTATTGCTGGAGCTTGAGGTGGTGCTTCTCAAAAAAGCCATCAAAAGCCATTTCCATGTCCCGTAACTGTGCCACAAGCCTGCAAGAAACAAATGAAACATGATGGGACTTTTTCACACACAGAACCTATCTAGAATATTAAGTTGATTGCAATTTTTGCAGAAAGATGCATTGTGACCAAGTGGAAGTTAAATGGATGTCAACCAATCCAATACTGGAGGATAAAATATTAAAGAGACAATAAACACAGCATGATTTTAAATACCTGAATCACATAAAAATTCCTTAGAGAGTTATCCATCTACCCAAAAGAGCTGATGACAATGATTTACTTACTCTGCTGGTGAGTAATAGCCTACGTACCTCTGCACTCTCTCTTTGTCTTGGCTGATGTCCCTGTCTTCTGCTGCAGCACCTTCCACAGCTTTTGAGGCCTCAAGGTTTGAGAGAAGCTGACGTCCTTCCCTCATAACTGACCTAATGTCATCCTGTAATAGTTTTCAAACCATATGTCTAATTCAAATAGAAAAAAATACATTTTTTTACAGTATTATAGACTTCTTTTAATGTGTGAGCAACTTGGGATGCTTTTATATATGTCTGGTACTGGCATATCAGTGGTGAAATATTCTGCTGTGAAAATCATCTTACCAGTTATTGTGTTTCATATTCAATAGCTTTTCCAAAATTCTGAGAGTATGGGATTCAAAATCTAATTTAAACCTGTGAATGAGTTTTAGGATTAAAATATATATAATATAATAATAATATAATGTATTAGATCAAATTAAATTAAATTAAATTTGAAAAAAATGTCAGGCCCCACTGTTTATGTGCATAATAAATACACACCTGCAGAATCATCCCCATACCTTCATCTGCCTGTATTTCTCAGTGTGTGATCTGAGTAGGTACTCAATGCTGCTGGCTTCATCAGGCAGCTCGATCTCAGACAGCTCTGTGCCGAATGTCTGCAGTAATTGAGCGATCTCCTTCACTGTCACTGCAAAACTCTCTATGGCCTGGAGGGGGCAGCACAGACAAAAATATGCATTACTCAGAATTTGCTACAATTGTAGGTCAAAGCATCCTAATCTAAAATCAGACTTGCATGAATTTAGATTTGCAAATCACAAACAATGAATAGGAAGTAAACAGATATCATTTAGTAATTGATTTGTTTCTCTTATCTTATTAAATAGTGAAGCATACAATACAATTTTGTGATTTAATTTCAATTTGTGAAGCATATAATGCCATTTTTTGTTGCAGTATAAATGTCTTGTTGTTTCCCTGCGTGAAATCAATGTGCTGCTACGGTGTGCAACAGAATGCTTACCGTTTGCAGAACTATCCAGTCACTATGGCATTCCTCCAGCGTACCGCCAAACTCAGAGCTCAGCTGATTTTCATCAATGAAGCGAAGCAGGTCTGTCAGGGAGCTCAGCATTACCATCTGAATAAAGGAGGAAAAGAAGCAGGGAATTAATTTAGCATGGTATATTTAATGAAAATTAAGTCTATTCGTTAAGCAGGCTAACCGTTTAAAGGTGGAATGGCCTTTTAAAGGAATAGTGCACAAAAAATGTAAAATTGCTGAAAATATACTCACACTCAGATCATCCAAGATATAGATAGGTTTGTTTCTTCATCAATACAGATTTGGAGAAATTTAGCATTACATCACTTGCTCACCAGTGGATCCTCTTCAGTGAATGGGTGCCGTCAGAATGAGTTCAGACAACATCTCTTAATTAAGAGATGCTGATATCACAATAATCCACAAATAATTTACACAACTCCAGTCCATCAATTAATTTCTTGTGAAGTGAAAAGCTGCATGTTTGTAAGAAACAAATTCATCTTAAACTATCGCTTATGGCCAAAATCTATTGTTCCATCCATGTTTTTCTCAGCTTTTTGGACTCTCATTCTAATGGTACCCATTCGCTGGAGAGGATTCACTGGTGAGTTAGTGATGAAAATTATAATCCTCCAAATCTGTTCCAATAACGAAACATCTTGGATGGCCTAGGGGTGAGTAAATTTTTAGCACTTTTAATTTTTAGGTGAACTATTCCTTTAATGGCCTTATTATGGATAAATAAATTTTAAAAGAAATAGATTTAAAATATCAAATGTTGTCTCACATAATTAGTGGGCATTCAAATGAATGACTCAGTATTATACAATCTGGTGTTTGTTTTGCTTCTCAAGACATCAGGTATGCATCTAATGACTATATCATAAAGAACCTATTGTTTTTGCACCACAGAGGAATCTCGTCAGCTCTTACCGGCATCTTGAGAGCAAAGTCGTCCTGACTGAAGCGGAAACCGAGGTCTGTTCCAGTGGTATGCAGGTGGGTTTTGGGTCTCAACACTAGAACTAAGTGCAGATGTCCAGGGAATGACATCTGAAGATGAGATATGATATTTCATATGGACACATTCAACTCACATCCAATCACATAAATAAGCATGATTTAAAGAGTAATAAGATCACAACAATTTAATCAGAAACAGCAGGGTGGCTGCTTGTATATCATCCTCCTACTTCTAATGTGTTCACAGATGTAGAAATCTAGGTCAGACACCCACCTATGTCCATAAATGTACATATTGAAATTGTAGTTAAGTAAACAGATGAAACATCAAAGACAGAACCCGAAGTACAATTAAAATGTGTTTTTAGCCTTCAAAATACTAAAATGTGAAGCTAACACCTCTTGTAACACCTTTCTTGCTGATTCAAGCAGGAAATTCAGCAAATACTATGCACTTTTTCAGACCCTTAAAGACAATCAATGTCCATGGAAATCCAAGGCTGACTCTGTTTAACTGCTAATGCTGAGAAGTCAGTGTAAGCTGTCTGTCTTCTCCCTTTTGATTGAGGTATGATCAGTAAACCTCATCAGAGACACTCACACTTTTGCTGCCATAATCAGTAGTCCTGCAGTTTACTTCATCATCAGGGGTTAAAATATACCTTTGTGGTGCATATGTGTAATGAATAGTAATAAAACACAGATGCAGAGCCAAAAGATTTATTTAGTCTATTATTATTGCGTTAGTCATAATCCATACACGGAGTTACAAGCGAAGTGGTCGGATGTTTCAAAAACCGATCATCGCACATGCCTGTAATCAAATGTAAAACGCACCACTGCTGACTGCAATAATTATCCCGATCCTAACTATTAGTTAGTATTACAAAAGCGCGCGTTTATAGTCTTGTTTACAGTTTCTCATTAATCTAAAGCAAACAAGACTCCCACCCGCCGCCCTGCATTAGCGTTTGTCAGTTCTGCAGCATAAACCCGGTCCAAAACAGAGAAGAATCCATCTTACCGCAGCCCTCTGGATCCGGGGCAGTCCCCTGAGTGGATTAGCCTCCGCCATTGCTTCTAATTTGCCCGTTTCGTAGGGATGCAGACCCACTTCTCAGCCTCACAACTTCCCTCCCTCCATGACTTTGTCTGCGGGACTGTAAGCAGCAGCAGCAGCAGCGATCAGCCGCAGAGCGGATGCTGCAGTGCCGACGACACCTTGACCGCACTTATCTGCTCATTACTGTCACACCTATAATACATGACCCTCTTACGCAGAACAAAATGTATCTACGAAACCATAGTTTTGTGTAATTTGCTCGAATCGGACCTGATTGGATTATATTGCAAGCGTCACACTGTAGTGAGGGGCACGAATGATAAAATCCAGCACCATGGACAGAGGTTGATACGCACTCATGCCATATTCGGCCATATATACCTACTTCCCACCTCACATCACCTCACTCACATAATAATTATACAAATGTATACACATAATATACACCTAAAATATATGTGATATAAAAATGAAATATTATATGAATACAGTGTGTATGAATTATATATCTTATAAATATTATTATGAAGTAATATTTATTATGTATTACATAATAAATATGTAATAAATATTTACAGAAATTCATAATAATGGAATAAGTGGATAATGTTTAATATATTTTATAAATTACCCATTTTTATATTATTTTTGCTAAAATCAAATTTAATATGACTGAACCTCCCTGACTACAGGTAAAACATTATTACATTATACACACACACACACACACACACATTAATATAAATATAAAATAAGAATATAAATATATATACAGTAAATATATATATATATATATATATATATATATATATATATTCAATTTGATTTATAACAAATTGCATAATATACAAAATAAATATTCATATAAATGTATAATAACAACATAATTTATTAAAAATATAAATAATTTTATTGGATTAAATTGATTTTACATTATTTGGTTAAAATCATTTAATATTACTGAATCTACATAAAACATATAACAGGTTATAAAGTGTGTGTGTGTGTGTGTGTGTGTGTGTGTGTATGTATATATATATATATATATATATATATATATATATATATATATATTCAGAAACTAAGAAAAAGGGGTACAAAATGGTACTTATATACTTATATATTATACATACATACATACATACATACATGCATACACTCTCCAAAAAAAGGGTACAAAAAGGTACTAAAATATGCAAATATTTATGCAAATATGCAAATTTGTATTTTTTGAAAGTGTATTGCCCCAGTGACAGATTTTGTACCTTCTTTTCTGAGAGTGTATAGCAAAGCATATATATTGCTAGTGATCACATGTATCCACCATAAGGGTAAAGATGGTGACCTAAGTTTTTATTCTTTGATTTCAGATATAATAGACTTTTCAAACTGATTATGGATGAGAAGAGTGAGAAGCATGAATGTCTCTGATGTGTTTGATAGCCATATAACTACACTAGACTTACATTAAAAGATATTAGAAAATGCTGGCAGTCAATCAAATTAAGTATAGGCCTATGAACTTTGACCAAAGATCTGGATGGTGCTCAACACGTTCCTGGCATGTTCCAGGGCTTTTATCGCCAGCCACTGCGATTAGGCTTTTTAATCTTTGTTCTTGACATTCAGAATGAGAGTGAATGTCCAGAACAACACTTTAAAAGCTTTATTATTGTAAATATTACTTTCTATTATTACTGGAAGCATGCATATAAGTTATGAATTTGAATTAAAAGATTCTCTGAGCCTTTTGATCATGAGAACTAATGAGTGCCCGGTTTTCTGCTCTTAGGAACGCAAATTTTGACCCATTTCACTTGTCATTTGCCACCCACACAGTTTTTAGACTTTGTGATGCACATAATAGGCAGAAGCCTATATAGGGGACACTAACTCTTCTTCAATCCATCCTTTAAGCATTATTTAAATATTTATTAATAAAGGCCACTGATAACATTTTTACAATTCCAAGCAAAATTAACTCATTTTAGTCAAGTTTTTTTTATATAATTCAAGAGTCATTTGGTGCATTTTCAAGAACACTTAAATAAGCAATAACGCACAAAAGATTAAATATTTGAAAACTGTGTTTGGTCACTGAATGTCCAGAACAAAGATTAAAAAGCCTAATCAAAGTGGAAGCCTGAGTATATGCCAGAGCACCGTCTAGATCTTTGGAATCCTTGGGCATTTACAAAAGGTCAGGCCAAAGTTCATAGGTCTTTACTTCATTTGAGTGACGTTGGTTTTGTCACAGAGGACTGCAAGCACTTTCTAATAAAGAGAGAATCCATCCTGTGCTCTCAGTAGACACAATCCCATTACGGACAAAGTTGGTGTGTAGACAGATTAGGAGAGATTAAACTCTGAAGCAATCTGTGCCAACTATGGGTCAACAGCACCAGAACCTAACTTGATATCAATAAATTACCTTTATATGGAAGTTCGGCTAATCCGAATGCTGATGATACAGATGCCATCTAGGGAGGATGTGTAGCTTTGCATATATTTAGAAGATGTGAGGCAGACTTCTTTTAAGTCATTCATTAACATTGTTTTGTATCTATTTGAGGTTTAAAAATGTTTCAAAAGCAAATCTGCTGCTACATTATAAGTGTCTGTTGCTGGTTGAGGATTGAATGTTCAAATTTTCAAAAATATTCAACAGTCCTGTATATGATGGATACAAGAGTTCAATTCCTTTTCTGAATAATTCTAAAATGTTTTCTTTGATTATTCATTTAGAAGTTGTTTAGAAATAAGTGCATCTGTGTTTATATGTGCACTACAGTCTTTGACACTTTGTTACCTGGGCTTTACCTCTTTCTCAAACAAGCCCGCCCGCTCCCTCCCTAAAGTGTAATTACAGACGCCCATGAGCTCCTCTGTAATTGCCTTTGGATTAAATCCTAAGTCTTCACACTTTGAACTAAAAATGGACTTTAGATATCAGAAGTGAAAGACTGAGGTCTTACCGACTTATTTTTTTAAAACCATTTAAATTACTTATAATTATCAACCTCCACAATGTATCTAATGTAATTAATGATCTTTTTCTTCTTCAGCTGCAGCAATAAAATGTCCCCATATAAAAGAGGTTTGTGTGACAGTTTTAATTCGCTTTAATTAAATCAATTAACGTCTCATCGAATGCATTGATAATTCATCTGCGTTTATTATCTCCTAAAAATAAAGACATATATTCTTAACTTAATGTTTTGACTCGACTGTAGCTATTTAAGTGAATTCTTAGCAATAAGTGGATTACGCTCAAGAAATGTTCTTAGGGTGCCAATTCTTGCACCAGTGAGACATACGCCACCTGGTTGCTTGAGCTTCTAGGATTGGTGGAGAGCCTTTAGATAAACATGATGCCGTTGGACTGCCAGTACCTGATAGGAGGGAACAGATGGAAGTAAAGGCCATCTCAGTGAACACTGACTGACGCTAAGAGATTTACTTGTGTTGGGCAAAGGGGGATTTCATAACAAGCTTACATACACCTTTTGTGCAAGGAAGCAGCTTTAATATGTAGGGATATAATTACATTTGTAATTAACTATTCGCTATACATTTTGCCACAGGTATGTTAAAAATAAATTAATTAATAAATAATTGGCACACAAATAAACTTTGTTTTGAAGTTAACAGCTCAAATTGATTAAACAAAAATAAATAATTTTAAAAGATTTTTGTATCTTTTTGTTACATATTTGTCTTTGGGGGTATATGTTAAATAAAAATAAAATAATTCTATCATTTAAAATCAAGACTATAAGTGTATAATTAAAAGAAAACTATTTAATGACCACCACTCAGCACAAAAACCTTTCATATAAGTCAAAGGCTTAAGGAAATTGCTCAGGGGTAACTGGGTTTCCTAGCCTGTTGGCCATCTGGTGCAGCAAGACTCCTGCTTTATCCTTCTTTTGGGGTTTCCTTAATACTTTAAGTCACAATCTTGTTTGTGAGAAAAAGGACAAATAAATGATTAATAATGGAAATCCTACAATGTATACACACTGTTTTGTAACTAAAATTGTGTACATACAATATGTACAGTGCTTTAATAAGGTACTGTACAGGGTTAATGGTCTATGTTTAGCCATGACATCAGTCACGGTTGTTTTGAAGTTGAAGTGTCCTGCTCACGTTCCACCTGCAGACCAGACATTTCCATTTATGTTGAGATACTTTATTTACATTTTATTTACATTTTCTAAGGCCATGTTAAATAAAAAGATCTGCATTTTGAGTGGCTCAGTTAGGTAATGACGGAATGCAAGAAAATTTTATAGGATTAAATTTGAGGTTCTCACCTCATTTACTACAGTTTTTTATTTAACTGATTAACACAGAGACATCAATTTAGCTGACATAAGGCTTTTATTATTCTGATCTTTAGCCATGTCTTTAGACTATGAAGATTATTTGCACTGTGTACCAAAATGTATTTAGATGCTTCATTACTACCTGCACTTTGTATTTTATTGGCTCTGTCCTATTATAATAAAGTACATAATGTTAAGTTGGTGGTTTGGTGAAGACTATTAGAGTAACATATATATACAAATTACTCTTTCAAAGAACACGTCAATGTATCACACTGTACCTTCTTTAAAATCTGAAATGAGCTTATTGTTTTACTGTAATTAAGGGTATGACAAATAATTTGGATTTAGAACCAAAAATACATTTGTGTAAAGTAAAAAACAGGACTTATTGGTTTATTTCACTCAATTCAATTGTAAATCGGACTAACCAAGACATTACTCTGTCATAATTTTCCTTAACAAGTTTTCATCTCCAAGGACAAAAACGTCATACATTTTATACTAAACCATTTCCCTGTAGTTCTTTGGTTTAATTCCCCATTTTTATTTATAAACATGTTGTAGCCCTGAATAGCAGGTTAAGTGTTTAATTGGATTGACAGAAAGACAGCAGCTTCTACAACAGAGCAGCATCGGCCAGCAGAGCAAAGGTCTGAGTATAAAACCCTGTGCATCTGACTGTCATCTGCACTCTCTGACTTCAACAGACAGGCTGTGGATTACCAGAGAGAGGGAGCAGATCACCCTATCGCCCTACCAGTGAAAAGGTAAGAGCTCAGTGACTTTACATTACAGGACAGCATTGGTTCAGTTGGTTTTTGAGAAATTAAAATTTTAAACCTTTTGACAGGCTTCCACATGGTTCTTTTCCTTTTTAATGCATTTATAAAAGCCTGTGTTTTTAAGACGCACAGAGTAATTGACAACCTCTTAATGTCTCTTTTTTTATTTTATTTTGATCAGTTCTTCATTTTTTTGAAATGTAAATTGCACACACAACCTTTCTGATTTCTCTTCATGTTAGTTCTAGTCATAATATATTCCATCCATGCGATTTGCATGCAAAAAATAACCTCAAAGCCTAGTTAACTTTGCATATTTAGAGAGGTTTACAGCAAAGCATCTGAGTTCACTGAATGAGCAATGCCTTACAGACTTATCTTAAATTTAGTTGAGAGAAAAATAAAGGTGGGACTGTAATCTCATTCTCAGAGATTATCTCTACATTCACACACACACAAACACACATCACGGCTTCTTATACACACATAGTAATGTACAGGCAATAAAGAGTAGGGATAGATGCACACGGTGTTATTTTAGTATCACTGAGGTGCTATTATCTTTTTAATTTTAGTTATTTTTTACAAATATGTCTATATAGTTTTAATTTTTATTTTAGTTTTAGTTGTTTTAGTACAGCAAGTTAATCTAAATGAAAATGAGAAATGTTGCCTTGGCGACTAGCTGAAATAAAATAAGTTCAAATTTGTTATATATTTGATTTCAGTTGAATTTGTTTAGTATCAAATAACAGAATTTTAAATGCTTTCAGTTCACACACTCACATTCTTGTCACCTTGACAACAGGCCTGTTGTTTTTATCACTGTTCATAATATTCTCTTTTTCATTTATTTCAGGAAAATCCTTCTACGATGGTAGACAAGTAAGTTTTGTTTCCTTTTTGCTCTCACCTTTGAAAATTGACACTGTTCTCATACAGAAAACAGCCACCAAATTGTTTTTTCTAAACTTCTAGTTTTTTCTAGTCATTTCAGTTGTTGTACTTTTCAGTGACCAAAACAATTTATTATACCTTTATAGAAAGTAAGGTTTAGGCAGTAGCGACCCTCTGGTGAGCTCCAATATTTTTCACCATAATATTTATCAAGTTCTTAGTTCTCAGTCCTTCTAATTTTTTAGATTTTAAAATTATATTTTTAATTTTGTATTCAATGCTTTTTTGTCACTTACTTAATTTTTGTGTTTTCTTAAATATTCACGTTACAGTAGGCAATGACAAAGGGTCAATCCAAAATGCAAACTGCAAACATTGTTAATGTTTTGAATGATTTGAGAGATCAGAAATTAATAAACCACTTAATATAGCATATCTAAGTAGGATAGGATAGGATAGGATAGGATAGGATTGGATATCTGGTACGTCTGGTACGAGGGAAATTCAACATTAGAAGCAGTACATATTGAAAAACCATTACATGCGTCAGTGAGGACGTTCTTATAAGTTTAGAACAGATCTTATCAGTTTGGAACATGCACTGGAGTCCAACATGAACGTGTCATAAGCTGGCAGTCACAATCAATTACCAGGCATCCCCTTTGGAGTAAACACAAGCTGTCTCCATTCATGGAGCCTGGATTAGCAAAGGGTAGACCGGGACTTGGCTTTGAAGTGTCTTAAAATACTAAGCTTTAACAGCTTGATAAATGCTCAGGATGAGAAGGTCAAACGCGCAAACGCAAATACAGTGCTTAGGTAGAGGTGGTAAGTTAATACCTGAGGTATAAGCCTAATAGGACAAGTGACCACATCTCACTCTTCTTTGCATCCCACCCTTATACTAACTAAACTCTTTATCTCATTTGATCAGTGTTTACTACACCACAAACCATATTTCTTACTGTTTCTTTTCCCCATTTTCCTTTCTCTTTTTTTTGCATGTTCAAAAAGAGTTTTCAAAAAGACCAGTGGAAATGGCCAGGTATGACTGAACTCAGCTGACGACTTGCTGTTTTGTCAGTTCCTTAATATATTGCCACAGATGCATCTTGAATTTTCATATTACATTATATGTAGTATAATATATTCATGTTACATTTTGACAATACATGTATGTAATGCACTGTTTGTGTTTCAGCTCACTCTCTACTTGGGGAAGAGAGACTATGTTGACCACGTTGACTCAGTTGACCCCGTTGGTAAGAAACTGTCTGCGTTTATTATTGAAACACAGAAAACTGATAATATCCAACAACTAAATTGGAATTGTTTCTTATTATTAAACAGAGGGTGTACTGAAAATCGATCCTGCAGACCTTGGAGACAAAAAAGGTATTGTCAGTATCAATGTGCCTCAATAAAATAGTTTGTTTGTTTATTTATTTCAAAGAGAGGTCAAAATGACTTTAGGATAATAGAAGAAAAATGAATGGATTAATGTAAAAACCAGAGGTGGGTAGTAACGAGTTACATTTACTTCGTTACATTTACTTGAGTAAATTTTTTGGGTAACTAATACTTTTAGAGTATATTTAAAAATGGGT